>VYXD01001002.1:1758724-1774808 GCA_013397195.1 Hylia prasina | reverse complement strand
TCCCCGGCTCGGGCCGGCTGTGAAGGGCGCGCCCGGGGATGGCACTGCCGGCTCCGCCGCCCATCGCGCAAACACAGGCGGTTGCGGTCTGTGAGCCGCGCTCCGGTCTGGCCGGGGCTCGCACGGCCGGCCCGGCCCCGCCGCGCTCGGGCAAGGCTGCTTGTGAGCTATGACGTCAGCGCGGCCATAGGTGGCCGATGACGTCACAGCGCAGAGTCTTTACCGCGCTGGGCCGGCAGGGGGCGCAGGCGGGGTGTGACGTCACGCGCGGGGGGCGCGGCCCGGCCGGTTTTGTAAGAGATTTCGTAAGGGTTTCATAACCCGCGCCGCTGCCAGGGCTCGGCTGTCACCCTCCGCCGCATCCTCGGGATGCCCAGCCGGATTTACGGCCTTCAGGGAGCGGGCACAGCCCCAAACAGACCCACACGCGTTTCTTGGCGCGCCGTCAAGCGCTTCTATAATTCTCGGCGAGGCTGGAAAGTGCCGTGAATTCGGTGAAAACGGGGCTTTCGGCAAACAGCAGGGCAGCGTTTCATGCGCACAAAGAGGGAGTGACCCCTGTGTACTCATAACCGCACAGAAATAGCCTCAGTGGAAAAGCATGAGAGGGAAACTTCCCAGAAACAGATTGTATCGCACAGGGACATTGCTGACACCCGGCTGCCGTGCCAGAAATCCCAGCCAGTCTGCAGGACTCAGGGGCAATGAATATCCCCTCTGCATCCCCAGCGTCAAATCCAGCAGCTCTGCTACAGAGAAGCTTCTATTTCATGATAAATACCACGTTCATTCACTAGGGCGTACTTAAATGAGAGCTGTTAAGAGAATAAATTTTTTTGCTGGGTATACCTGTCTTCATCCTATTTTCCCTGACTCTTTCACCTCATGGACTATTCCTGAGCATGGCTAGCACACTGCTGAACTGTCAGAGTGGACAGAGTTCTTGCTGGGGAGATTTTGAGCCAGTTCTAAATCCATCGTAGCCTGAATACCCACCGAGTGATTTTTGCAGCTGGAGAATTTTGCAAAGGATGTTAAAAATGCAAAACATTTTGAGAGGTCAATGTGACACACAGTTGTGGAAGGAGGTGACAGTGCAGCAGATACTGCCTGTAGCATCTCATCAAGTTTTTTTTTTTTTTCTGTAAAAGAAATGCTATCTACTGGAAGCAAAGCAAAATGTCATCTCCAAAAAGGAAGAATGCAAACATATGGCACACATTAGGAGCTAGATTTCAGCATTTCTTGCTCACGTAAACTTCAGGCTATTTTAACAGGAGATTTGTTAAAGTAGGTTTCTATATCTGAGTGATAACAAGTGCGGAACTACTTATAAACCTGCCTTGTAAGAGAAATAACACAATTATAAATAATACAGCCAGACTTTAGGAAAATAAAATGCGCATTTTTAAGTACAGAATGGAAAATGGCACATCCTAAACATTAGAATTATTTACATATATTATAATACCACAGAATCCACTATCTTTGCCCCTATATATTGTCAATATCTGTTAATAACTGAAATAAAAGAAAACATTCTGCCAGTTGTTTGTCCAGTCCTAGGCAGTATCAAAATGATCACTGAGGATGATGGTGGACACCTACAAGAGAATATAAAACTGTGGAAACCCATGATGAGATTCCTTATTCCATATGTGTCTTTCAGAGGCTGTTTGCCTATAACTGCTAAATGCAAGTGATGCCTGAAATGAGCCTTGTGATTCTGTGTTTCAGATTTTGGCAGAGCAGTCCCCTTGGCATGGCTAAGAAATACTGGAAATGGGCCTAGGAATTCTGTGGGAAAGTGCTCTGGGGTCCCAAACAATTTATCTGCTCAATGAGGCATGAAGAGTTTGTAGTACCAGACCCATATTTGCCAGTAGAGAGGTGTGACTTGTCCCCTTTATGCAGCCTCATAGAAACCTCATAATTTTGAGCAAAAAGCATAAATATCAGGAAGTAACTCACAACCCAAAAGCCTCTTTATCTCCAGCATTATATCCAGATCATTCCTGCTCTCCATAGTGGGTACCAAACTCCAGATTGTCAAACCCAGTTAGGCCTACACTGCTATGTAAAAATACAGGTATGGTGTTGCTGTTGGGAAAGCAAACACCACTCTGGTTCAGAGCCCTGCTCCAGACATCAACCAGCCCACTCTGCAGCAGGAAATGTCACTGAATTCCACCCTGAAAAGGGTTTGGTGACAATGGCACTGACTCAGGCTGCACTTCTGAGGGAAATGAATGCAAGGCTGAAGTCCTTCGTGGGTCAGAACTGAATTGTGCAGAGGTGGCACTGCAGTGGGCAAAGTTCTGTACTCACCTGCTGTCCTCCCTGCCACGGGCTCTGGTTGCTTCCCTGCTTCAGGTGTCACAACTCTGCACTTCTCACAAGACACCTGAGGTGTTTACTGTTTCTTACACTTAAGAAAACTGTATTTTGTAGTGTATTTTCCTCCCTGTCATATTCTGAAATATGGTTATGCTGCAGTAACACTGCACAAGTTCCTTGATCTGAAATCCAAGTTTTATTTGTGTGAAATATTGGTATTCACAGGCAATATTAATAAAAACCATTCAAAGGTCTTGCTCTTTTCTTGAACTGGAAAAACAAGTTCCCACTCCCTCTGTCAATCTGGCAGTTGTAATGATAGAAAATTGTCAGTTTTCCAGACATACCTCTTCAGTGATTTCCATTATACAATTCTTCATGGCTGCCCATCTATAAACACTCTTTCATCAGCTGTCAATTCAGTATCTCAGCCTCCTTGTGCTTGGCTGTTATTTTCCTGAATGTACTTCTTAAAGAAAACTTTGTTGGATAGCACAGCTGCTTTTCAGTGCTTCCAGAATTGGCTCATTAATGAGCCTGGCAAGTCATAATGCATCCTTCATGACAAGGTCACATCAAATGGTGCTTTTAATAAACAAATACCTTTATTGACAGAAAGAAAGCACAGCGATACCTCAGTGCAGGATGGTACCAACACCTCTGGCTTTGCCCATACTTCAAGTGGAGTTTTGTTCAAGTAATTTTGATCCTTCCAGATCTCTGATTAATATCTAAAGAAGACACCAATGGGGAAATGCCACCACTACAGAACATTCTGGAAAAGTGGTGTTAGGCACAAGAGTTTCCATGATGAGACATTTATTAGGTCAGAACAGAGCTCACACTGTAGCAGGGATTAACATTCACATCTCTTTGTCTCTTCAGAGAAACATAAATGGAATAAAAATATTTCCCCAAAGCCCCTCACCTTCCCTCTTCAGAACAGATGTTGTCCCAAATTCCTCATCACTGAGGCCTGTAGCCCTCATTTGACCCAGGGCAGAGGGAAAGGACCGGAATGCAGCAAACAGCACTCGAGCAGGGGAGCTGCACTGCCAAAGTGCCCCTGCAGCTCTGCCCAGGCTGTGTGAGCTGTGTGAGCTGTGTGCCACCTGAGGACAGTTATTTCTGTGCTGGGGCTGCTGCTCATGTTGCTCTGGGACAGCTCTCCACGTGGCCAGGGTGAGGGAACAAGGCAGCTGAATTTCTGTTTGCACAGTGAGCCGTACATGAAGTGGGGAAATGACAGGAAGGCCATGCTAGTGCTGCAGAGCAAGAACAGCTGATCAGGGCTGATTTGGCCAATGCTGTGCACCCCCAAAACATCCACTGGGACCAGCTTGGCTTTAGGCAGACCTGCAGCCGTTCTCTCAGGTCAGTGCATTTGTTCTTCACCTGCTGACAAACACTGACGTGCTGTTTGTATCACACAATTCAGTTCAACTCAATTATAACACACAGCAGTGTAAGACAACCAAATGCCTGTATTTGTTTCTGCACTTTATGAGTTGAGCAGGAGAGTTTTGTTTTCTATCCCATAGTATTTACCCTATCCCTCCCTCAGGCTGAAGTAAAAACAGCTTATAGAAATAGCCAACAAATCCCCTTCCTTTAGTCCTTCATATTCCACCAGAAATAGCTGTCAAGTTGCCTAGGAAATACAAATAAAAAGTTTTACAGATTATAATTTTCTAGCCTGAGACTAATACTTATCACTCCCTAAGAAGAGAGGAAATGCCACTAACCATATCAGCTTTCAGAGGAGAGTTTCAGGTGTTTATATAATTAGTAAGAAATCTGTTTGAACAGATTCCTGCCTTCTGTGTGGAAACCACGAGAGTAGGGGCTGGATCACATGTGTTGTCTGTGTATTCCACTCCCTGTGTGTCCCTGTGAGAATAGGCTTTTAGATTTCAGTTTGCACAAGTCCTCATCTGTGATGAAGTAGCTTTTCTTCCCTTTGCAGGTGTTGGGCACCACAGCTACAATTACACTGCACGACTCTCTGGGATGTGATTTCAATAAACCTGGTCCAGTGTCTCAGGTAACAGAGATGTCCAGACAGGAAAACCTGAGAACAATTCAGAGTGCAAATGTGCTGTTGTAAACCTGTGCACTCGGTGTCAGATCAGAGCCTTTGGTACTTTGTGGAAGACATCATTCACAGAATGCAGCTGAGGAAGCTCTCAACAGCAGCTGAGGGATATCTTTAAAAATTGAAAGCAGTCTTTGGTTGGAGAGAGAATGGCCTTTTCATCTTGACCATGGATTTGCTTTTTCTTGGAGAAGCTCTGAAAGGCAGAGTTGCAGTCAGAAGTGATATGAAAGAGGGGTATAGAAGGTGGTGAATCTCCCATCAGCTCCTACTGTGGATCTCCTGTGGTACCCACAGAGGGAATGGCACAGCCCAGAGAGCCCCTCTGCAAAAGACTGAGCGTCACAGGATCAATAAGCAAAATCATTTAATATTCTACTCACATTTGAAGTCATTCTTAATGAGTGAAAAACAAAGCAACAGTGATAAGATCTTCAGAAACCTGTGGTCACCTGATGTGAAAGGACAGCTTGGGATCTGAACTGCTGATTTGTGATGCTGCAGCAGCAGCTCAGCTTTAGCTGGTTGGAGCTAAGAACATCAAGGGGAGACTGGGATTTTGTTACCTGCCCTTTAATATCTCTCCCTTCCCCAAATACCCCTGCACACTTTGAAGAACCTTTCCCAAATCCCACCAATATCCTGCCCTCCCCTTAATAAATTCAAACCCAGACATTATCTTTGCCTCAAAACATAGAGTTTAAGTTAGGGCATATTAAAAATGTGCATTTTTAATAGAATGATGTGGGACAAACAATTGATTTTCAGATCCTTTTGATTTTATTCTTCTGCCATAAAATGTGCCAAGAGGCTTAGAGCTGCACACCTTCAGACTGCTGTTGCCTCATATACCTTCCTTTCCCAGCATGTGATACATCTCCTGCAGTTGGGAAACACTCTGTCTAACACTGCCTACACTAACCAGGCTCTGGCACTGTTTATATAATTTGAATGCAAATAATTATTTTTCTTATCAGCCTCCTCCCCCACCTGACAACATCCAAAATGTAAACGCCCTGCACATAGGATCCCACCCAGCTGGCCTGAGCTGCTTCTGACACTCACTCTGCCACCTGCCCTCTGGGCTTCTTTGTTTTAACACACTCAAATTACCACAGAGAAATGATTTACCACCTTACACAGCTGTGCTTGGCTTTATGTTTGGCAGCAGAGCTCTTAAACAGGTAGTACATGGCCCTTAAATGGCTTTTGGCAAGGAATGATCTGGTTTCAATTTAAAAACTGACTCAAAATTTGTAACAGGGTAGGTGCTGTTTGAGTCATTTTGACTTTTTAATTTCGGCTGTGCAGTTTCCATGACTTGCAGAGTTCAGGCAGTTGGATTATGGCTCTACAAACAGCTTGTCTGTGCCAGGAGTGTGAGCAGCAGCTGCCACCAGGTGTTAGACTGAGCACGGGCCCACGGTGGTGCACGGCTCGGGGATGAAGGGGACTGTCCTGTTGTCTGGGAAACAGTCTCTGAAACTCTGAGAATGTGACAGATCCCAGCCAGATAATGTTTGCTCTTGCAAGCATCACAAATGTGCATGTGATCAAGTAGGCAGATGATAATCACATGTTATCACCCACAACTCATGAGCAAGCACGGTAACAGCAAAATTAAAGACAAAACCACAAATTTTAAAGTACTTTGAAAATGCTGATGATTTTGTGTTGTTTGGAGATAATCATGTTTCTCCCCCAGTGGTCCTTGTGTAATTCAAAAGATGACAACAGTTCTTATAAAAACACTGTGCTCTCAAACATTTGTTGGGTGCAACTTTCAGTGCAAAGCCCGAAGAGCCAGTGATGACAGGTCATGGTCAGAATTATGTATTAAATCACCAACATAACTCATGGTCTTCAGACCTTGCTTCCAAGTCCAGAATTTCTATCAAGCTCTTTGTTTTAGAAATCTTGTGCTCCATCAGCTATCTTTGGACATGGTTTAAAGAAAACACAACCTGGAAATAAAAGTTGTCATTTTGTCATACACAAAGTACTGCATGGAAGTGGCCACCTAGTCATCAGTGCTGACATCTCAGCTGTCACCAAGACAAAAATCAGATCAATTATAAACCAAACAGTCTTCAGGCACGTAGGCTTTCTTGTGCCCATGGCTGACCACACAGCTCTGGTGAAGACAAGCCATTAAATCATTTTTCCTTCAAAGTTTTGTGGGCCAGAGAACAGGTGGATCCTGGATTTAAGAGTATTTCTGCTGTCCTTGGTGATGGGATTGTATTTGTTACTTCTTTGCAGGAGGAGGATCCAGTCTCAGCAGTTGAGAACACAAACCCTCCTCTCTGGGACCGCAGTCCTCGGATCTTTAATAGGAGCAGCAACTTAAGGCTCAGTCCCAGCCTCTCATCTGGGACTGGCACTGGGAATTCCCAACCCCAAGCTGACAAGAAATGTTGGTGTTTGGACAGGACTGACAACTCACAGGGAAACAGTGAGGATGGAAGTCAAAAACTGCACCTGAAAGTGATCCTTGTCCTTCTGGGGATGAGGCTCTGACAGTTTTAAATTTTTAGTGTCTTACCTGGCCAGTTGTGGCCTCCTGTTTGTAGCTTCACCGAAAATACTTCTCTTTTCCAAACAGCCTTCTGAGGGGTTCTCATGAGTTCATTTCATCCAACCTAAGGGATAAACTGTGAAAGAAAAAGAAATAGAAATATTAATCAAATAGGAGAGTTTAAGAGGGAAACATAATGCAAGGATCTTCCATGCAAATAAAGTAACAGAATACTCTTCCTGCACAGTTGGGACAAAAGTATTTTCTTTCATGGTATGCTTTAATAAACATATTATACTGTAAAGTCAGCAGACTCCATAAAATCTTCACTAATGTAAAAGTCATAGATTCCTTCTAAGAAAAGTCAAAATCAAAGGCCATGGGATGACGTGATCAAAACTGTCACAGTCCAGCTTGATAAAATGCTGGAATCTGCATTTTCTGTAACCACTGTCTGACACTCCAGGCCACGGGGGCTTTTTTATGTACTTAGCTGTGAAATATTACAGCACTTAGGGAAAGTGAGAGGAATATGTGGCAATACTTATAATCTTGGAAATCCTGCAAAAGAACTCCACTACATTCTGCCCTGATCCAAAGCCAAACGCGTTTAACAGGCCTGTACAAACCTTCTACACACAGACCAAGAAAATTTGATCTAACATATGCAACAACTTGAGGAGGATCTAAGAATTTAATAAATACTACAAGAACATATGAGTTGTTAAAAATCCATTTGGAGACCAGCCCTGGGTGTGTTGCACTTGTGAAGGACAGTGAGTAAAATCCTCACAGCCTGGACTCAGCCCTCAGACACTTCTAGGCCTTCCACCACCCTCGTTATTGTTAATTAGCACAGCTTCATTAGTAATGATTAATTAGTGAGCCCTTTGGGAGAAAACAGCTTTTGCACCATTGTACTGCTTAGCCTTAACGTGCTGCTGAAACGAAGCTGTCTGCAGCTTAGTGTTTCAGCAGTAATAAAAGGAATAAGCCACGTGTATAAATAAAAAAAGGGAAAAGTTAAATTCCATGCACTGAGACATCATCAAATTTATCCCAGTATGATTAAGTCAGCTTGGATTAATCCATCTCCTGAGGATGCATATATGTTCTCTGTTACATCAGAGTACAGAGTCCAAAATGTTAATAGACAGCTACAAACTGAAGTTAAAAATATTTTAAAAAGGAATAAGTAGTTTTAGCATTGATTACTCTTCTTACAAAACCATTTAAAATGCAATTTTTCATGTCTAGGTCTTGTACAGTGTACATTTAAGCACTTTCTACATAGCTGCCTCAATTTATTTTTTCTCTAAATTGAGTCATTTAGGAACCACTTCCAAGTTGCTGCACAAGTAAATAATATTTATATCAGTTCTGGTGCACTGATTCAATAGGATATCCAGCAGGTTCATGATTAATAAGATGGCAAAAATGGAGTGCAAGCTTCTTGGTGTCAATGTTTGGTTTTCATGCTCAGAAATAGGAGGAAGTTTTATATACACTTTCTACTGATGAAAATTTCTGAGTATCCAGGAGCTCTCTGAAATTCACAAAATACTGTAAAGCAGTAATCATTAAATATAAAGGTCTATAAAAGGCAAGATGAAGAGCGCAGCTCTTCTTTTAAATCAAGATGTGCATTCTATGTGTCTTCAAAGCCAGGAGCTCCCAAATGTGCAGTGGGATGAGTAGCATAGGAACAGGAAAAACAAATAGTGTGTGACCAGCTGGACACTCCTGAGCAGACGGACTCACACAGGGATTGGTGCTGCCAGATCCATCAGTGAGGACAGCAGCAGGCAAGGAGACTTCTAAGGAAAATGATGATATTAATAAAAAGCCTCCACAAAGCTTCATTAATCACAAAACTTGGAGACAACCTGGTATCAGCAGTGACTAAAACTTATTTAATTTGCTTACTCCAAAATCAATGTTTGTTCCCTTTATAAATGTGTGTTTCAGAGTGTCACATATCTTAATCCTTGCTGATAAAAGAGGCTGTAAATATTTTAAAGGAAAAAAAAAAATGATGATGATATTGCTGAGGTATCACTGCATCCCTCTCAAGAGGGGAAAAGACCTGGGTTTCTAAACTGACACATTTCTGAGAATCTTTTGTTTTCCTGCTTCCCTGAAGTGCAGTGGAGGTATTTGAATTATACTCACAAATTGATTATGTTTGGGTGATTTCTTCATACATTATAAAATGCAGTTGTAATCAGAGATATTCAGATGTTCAGTGTTAGGAAATGTTCCCTTTACAAGCCATAATAACCAGTATTTGGTGTAGGAATAACGAGATAGGATATAACCTTCTTGGGGTGGTTTGGGTTGGAAAGGACCTTCTTGGTGTGGATGATTTTGATTAAAGCAAGAAAAATATTAAGATAAAAAGTGTGAATTTACAGTCTAAAGTTGAGGAACTACATAGAAAAATCTCTGTGAACAGGCAGGAAGCTCTTTACAGCTGACTATTAACCTGAACGGCACCTTTTAGTTGTGTTCCTGATTCTTTGATGGCTTTATTCAAGAAAATACAAAATACTCATGCCCACAGAACTCTAGTGAAGTGTGTAAGTAGTAGTATCTCAGATGTTACAAATATGAAAATGTTGAGGAGATTTTCTAGGATCAGCTAAGGACTCAATTCCCGGGAAAAAAATAGTGGGAGTGGAGCTTCCAACTCACATGTTATCTTTTCCGAAATCTGTCTCGGGTGGCTTTTCTGAGACAAAGAATGGCTCACCTGGAATTGAAATGTGAGAATTCCCAGTTCACTCATGTGAGCCACATTTGTTCCCTGTACCTTCTTATGTTTTGAATTTCATTTCCATGCTGGCACATAGGATGGGAGTGTGAAGGAGTCCTTGCACAGAACGTGACATCAAAATTTGCTTTCCTGAAGTAGTTTTATTAATGGGTGTTGGGAGGACAGACCCATCTTTTCCCCAAACCTTTGCTGATGGTAGGGATTAGGAGAGGTTGGTAATTATTGAAAGGGCAAGGTAATTCTAATGTATATTTCTTTTCCATTGCTGTATTTTTAATTTGGAGAAGCCATGAGGAGTTTATTAAATTGCCGTATACTTCAGGGACTTAGTTTTTATTAAAATGAATCCTGAAAGGATAATGTAGCAATGGATCTTTACCAACACAATTGCTGGAACACAGACATGAGTTGAGCTGTTCAGATGGCTGTTTCCATAACAGCACACAGCTACAGCAGTTCCTCAGAGACACAGGATACTGTTTCTATGGTAATAGAATGTCTGAGCCTCGAGGCTGCACAGAAATCCATTATGAAAAATAGGAACTAATATTTTAGATTAAAGAGACTTCCTTGGTCACACTTACCGTGTTTAGCCACTTGTCACCTTTTTGCTATGCCTAGATTTTAGGTTGGTGACTCTCTTGTGCTTGTTTTTCTGAAACAATAGGTGGTATCAGGACATTCTGTCTGTCCACCTCTTACAGCTTTTTAAGCTGTTGGTTAATTTTATTCCAGTTCCAGTGTGGCACTGCTGTGTGTCTCTGGCTGGGGCTCAGCACAAGGAGTGGTGACACCACTGCTGTCACATCCTTGCAGTGAATTCAGCTGCTTTCTGTCCTCGGCTGAGGGCAGGAGGGGCAGCAAAGAAGGGTGGGGGTACAGAATATGCACTTGTGGTGCTTTGTGAGCACCTCAGATAGGCAATGGTAACAAGTAAATGAAAAGTGCTAGGAGGCAGCACAGGAACAATTTCAGGGTGGTAGGAGGGTGCATAGAGCCACAGACAGTGTAGGAGTGTCACTTTTTGTCTTAAAACATGAATTATGTCCCTGCTAAGTAATACCAGTTGTTAACAATGCTGCTACTCTCAATTCTTTGTGCTTTTCCCATGGTCCTGCATCCTGAGTTGCCTAGATCCTTGTCTGTAAAAATTCTTCCAGATTATTCTACTGGGGTCAAATCGCAGAGGATCTGTAATATGCAAATACCGAGCAGATTCACAGGAGAACCTGTGCACTCCTTTGCAGGAGACCATCAGAAATTGAAACTAATCCAAGTAAAGAGCATTACTATTACTATTTTCAGTAATTTCAGAGCACCACGTATGCAGCCTGAGCCTGGCTGCAGTGAGTGTCTGGATGCTGAAGACTTTTCTGAGCATGTACCCAGGATTTCAGGACAAGGAGATAACACGGTAATAGCTGAAAAAGTGCTGATACAATTTCGGTGTCTGCTTTTGAAAATCGGAGCCATTAATGGTGTCAATAAATTTGAAAAAGTCATGGTAATTCAATTACTGCTATTTTAAAACACTAAGGTTCCTTTGTAGCTATGGAAACAAAAATGCAGACATTAATGAGCAAGGGGGAAAAAACCCTGGTGTTTCCTTGACGACAGATAAAAGCAAAGCTCCATGAGACCCAAAGGAGAGAGGGACAGAAATACCTCTCACCATGACAGACAACTGAAATCCAAGTCCAGTGCAATAATAAACTTCACTCTGCCAGGAGTGCTCTTTCACATGACCACTCCCTGCCTTTATCCTGCAGTTATCCATGCATGAGGCACTCAGAGTAAGAATTGCAGCCTTAGAGCAGGAGATGAGAACTGGAACCCTCCTGGGGCACTCCTGGAGCAGGTGAGTGTTGTGTGGAATGTGGAAGAGCTTCCCAGACCCCCGGGTGAGAGGCAAAGTGCCAGATCTGAGCTTGGCCTGGTGCTCTGCAGGGTGGATGTGACTCATGTGCTCCACATGAGCTCGGTGTGGGCACAGGGGACACCACCGTGGCACCCCCAGGGCTTGAAGAGCTCCTGTTCCCTGCAGTGCATCCTAAATTCAGTGTTCATACATATATATATATATATATATTTATATAGCACCTCTTCTCCCAGTGAAAATCTGTACAACTGTTAGATGATAGTATGACACAGATACAAGCAGTGTGCAACTGCAACTTAATTGTTATCACTTGAAATTTAGCTGGCAGCTCATACAAAATTCACAAAATACTGTCTGTCAGAGGAACTCAGCATTGTTCAAAGATAATGTAAGTGTGGAATTGAGAAAGAGCTAAATAAGAAGACACCAGTCAGGTTACAGGGCTATTTTTCAGTGGATAGCATATAGCATAATAGAATATTGATTGATATGTAAAATGATTAATAAAACAATAAACAGAAGAGTTAATTGGCAAGTTTCTCCCAGGCATTTTGGAAGAGCTGAACTTTCAACAAAGGTGTCATTGTAACTCTACTCAGCTCATGGTATAAGTGAAGATCCCTTCATTATGGGAAGGACAGTGTATCAATTGGTTCAAAATCCTAAATTTTGGTGTGTCAATAGCAATAAAGAGCTGGGTATTAAGCCACAGGAGTGTAGGGTTTCCTTGACAACATGTTGGGGAGAAAACACAACTACATAGAAACTTGTGGGGAAAATTAACAGAAATAAATAATTGAGTTGTCTGAATGGTGTGGACAGTGGATTTACTGGTGACTGGTGCTGCCCTGGGGTCACAGTGATGGGAATGCTGTGTTAATTTATAGGTACTGATGCTTCCTTTTACTGGTTTTGACATTGATCTGAGTTGGTTCAAGTGATCAATGACCCTGTCAAATTCTATTCTCTTTCTCTGTAGAACACATTAAAGTCAGTGTACTTGGTGGGCTTTTGAACATTTCTAACTACTGTCAGTAGTTCTGAGTTATCTGTTTTTCTGTGACAAATAAGAAACAGATGGAAAAATGAATACATCTGTAGTCTGTGCACGTACAAACCACTGAACCTTGTTGCCTTTTCGAGTTGGAGCAACTGTTCCTCTGAGAGCTACATTGCTTCTAAGTGTGTCATAATGGTAATTACTCATGTTTGTGATGTGGTATGCATGAAAAAAATACAGCTCATTAATTCTGCAGTCTATAGGACCTGGAAGGACCCTTTCTGTTCCTCCTGCAAAACATCTCTTTTGTGGCAGAGGCAACATAAAATCCTCCACTTTTTAACCTTTCAACTCTCAGCAAAAGGAAGATTTGGACAAGGAGGAGGAACTGGACCTCTTCATTCCCACCCCATCACCTGATACTTCAGGAGAAAAGTTGGACTCATCTGCTTTTTCTCTCTGATGTCCAAGATTTTTCTTGGATTTTAGGTTATCCTTGTAAATTAGTCCATAGAACAACCCTTCACCGTATCTGCTTATGGTGAATTAATACTAAAAACCCAAACCAAATAAAGCTCCAAATCAAACTGTGTGATGGTTCAGCATTTAGGGCCTTACCTAACACACATTAAAACTACATTTGGAAAAAAAATCTATGGGATTTTAATGGCAGATGGTTTGAGGCTGGACTTTTTCCTTTTCCTTCTTTCTCCTTTGGGTGAGTGTCTGCCCGTCCAGCCCTGCTGTTGGGCTGTGGAAAGAACTGGAGTACTTTAAAGGAAAAAGTCAATTCTTAGTGAAACACTGAGGTTGTGTCTGCAACCAGCTGAACCTTTTCAGTTTTGTGGCTGCCTTAGCATTTGCTCAGCAGCCCTTGAGTCTTTTCCCTATGGGATCCATTACTTTTGCCTTCTGTTTTAATTTTCCTTGAACTGACTTTTTTGGCAAGGAGACCCATGTTTGCTTCTGATGAAGCTTTGTCTCTCCCTTTTGCTGTTCAAGCACATTTTTGTCTTTAAGGGTTTTTTTTCTCTTGGTATGGCCTGACCAGTTTGTGAGGGTTATACTCCTCTTTGGGTGGTAGTTGTTGCTGGCTCAACAAACAGAATAAACAGCCAGATGAATCTTAGTAGTTGTTATGCAATGTTGATAGGAGGGCGGTAGTTGGCTGTCCAGTTTAAAAGAATGTAGTTTTTGGAATATTTTTATATATTCCTGGATTTTTAATAGTCACTTTAAAAGATTCTGCCAATTTACAAAGCTGTGATCTTTGGGAAAAAACATCTGAAGTATCATTCTGGAAATGATCAAATGAAAGATGTGTGTAGACAACCGTGATTTCTGTACATTCAAACTTAAGAGTTCATGTCTATAAAAGAAACATTGCTATTTGTGATAACCAATATCCATATTACACAATGGTTCTTCATGGGGATTAGTCCTTGGAGGAGGATTAGATGCATTTAGACATTCCAGGTGCTACTTCACCTGCAGCACAGTCACCAACACCATGGAGAAGTGGTGACTTGGAAGTACAGCAGCTACAGGGTCATGAAATAATTGTCCGTGTCATGCTGAGACAAAAAGGATGAGTCAAGAAAATAGTAATAAATTTTGTTTTTTAAAATATGAATGATAATAAAAGATTGAGCTGATGCCAGTCATTAATAATGCATGGTGTTTAACTGGGCAAAAAGGGTCTTCATTGAGCAGACAGAACACAAGGATTAGGGGTTACGAGAAAGAGTAATAAAAAAAGCTGTGGTTCTTTTCTTTTACTTCTATCCACACGCACAGAAGTTTACAGTGCCAGGAAAAGGATCAGTTTTACTGAATCGATTTAAGCAATGTCAGCTTGCAGATATATCAGGCTCTGCAATGGCCCTTGGTCTGCATGAATGGAACCCTGCTGGCAGGCAGATTTCTTGTCTCTCCAGACACTCACTTTTCTGTATCAGCTGAGGACACAGATATTTCTCCAGCAAAATTTTCTTGAAGCTGACCTCAGCTGTTAGTGTACACATGGAAAAAAGAATTTAAATTTCTCCGTGGCCAGTAGCCAGACCCCCCTTAGTGGCAGGTCAGGTTGTACTGCTGTGTAATAATGGCAATACCTGAGAGTTTTACCACACAGACACAGAACTGAGCACCGGTTTTCATTCACTGTTGGGTGATTCACTGTTTAACTCCTTTATCAGTCTTTGTCAGAGTTTGGGCTCAGCAGTCTGAAGCCCTCCAGTCCAGTCCTGCTGGTTTTACCCACGCTGAGTTGTGCTGGTTTGACATTCAGCTCTGGCTCCTCAGCCCTGGGCGAGGAGACAAACGACTGCCAGGGGTACCCTGCAGTGAACAGCAACGGGGGCACACCCAGAGTCTCCCCTCTTTCCCTCCCCTGCCCCTGTGCATGCAGCTGCTCTGCTTTTCACTGTCAGCACAACACCAAAGGCAACAGAAATCCTGCTTGATTTGGGGCTCATCTGAAGGTGTGAAAAGATGGGCACCTTAAACCCCTGCCCCCCAGAGTGCCCATGCCTTCTGTCCCAACACAAGATTTTCAACCTGGCTTTCTCTTCTCAACATACTTGAAGATACACATTTATCAAGTGTCAGTCCCTTACTATCATGGAGCAGCCAAATTGCAAAGGTTCTTTTGAGTTTTCAAGTTCCTTTCTAAAACTGTTTTGTCTGTGTTCCACTTTTTTTGGTAAAAAATATGTTTGAGAAGTGTTCTTCCATTTCTGACAAAACCTTCCACCTGTCCCTCCCGACATCAGTGTGCTCAGAACTGTTTTAGTCACTGTCACTTGTGTCAGCACTTTTATATCAGCTGAAATCCCATTTTCCTCCCATTCCCCATGATATGACAGGGAACAGCCCCTTTGTCTCACTCCTGTTGGTCTCCAGGAGTTACAACAAACATTCGAGTCTGTTTTCTGCCCAGTTTAGATCAGCAAACCTGAGGTGTTGCTGGACTGCTGAACAAAAGTGGGCTGCCAGCATGTCCTGTTTTTTTTTTTTTTGCTGTGTTTTGTGGAATTTTCAAGGGATAGTCCCGAGCTCAGATGTCCTGCCTGGCCAGCTGTGGAGTGGCTGCTCTGTCTGTTGTACTGTGCTACTTGGTGCTACGAAGATTTAGGCACCTTTTTGGCATGTTCTAAAGCAGAAATATAGATATCCTCTGAAGACTTTCTCTGGGGAAATCTGGATACCCTTCACGAATACAAGCTCTTGTAGATTAATTTAAAAAATAGCAGCAAAAATGATAACAAAATTGTCACACTCTGTAAAATATAAAACCTTCCTAAATACTCAGTTTACCTTTTTTTCCCTTCAGAGGCTGAGGAGGAAACTTGACTGAATTACATCTGCTAAGTTAAAACAAAGCAACAAAAACCCCTTGGAAAAAGATAAAAGGAGAAAACTCATAATTTTTCATTTGTGCCTGGTGGGGTTTTGTGTTGTTCTTCTTTTTTTTTTTT
>VYXD01001002.1:1734215-1758238 GCA_013397195.1 Hylia prasina | reverse complement strand
TTTTTTTTAATTGTGGTGGTTCTTTCACTTAGCAACGAGAAAGATTTTTTTCATAAAACACAAAGCATTTCAGTTCTGGCCCCACTTCAGCTTTTCAGAGGGCTTTGATCGGTATTGCTTCATCATTTAGTCCAACCTCCTAAACTTTAAGAGATGGATTAGGGTTATTATTTTTCTGTTAGAGCAACCTGTTGATTGCAGTCTGCTGGCTGGAGGTTGTTAACTCTTTCCTAACACGGGAAATACACAGGAGCAAATTTGATGGAAGGATAAAAAAATCAAAATCCTTTGAGGTTTTTAAGCACTAAAAATCCAATTTTTTCCTCATTGTCAAGCCACCAAGCATGTTACAAAAACAACAGATATGTTAGATATGTTTGTTTTTAGAAATAGCTATGCAAAACTAGAGACATATAAAAAACTAGAAAGCATTTCTTATGGCTGGAGCTGAGAAAAGTAGCAGTGTAAGAAGTAGAAAAGGAAATATTCTTGATAAAAATTGCATGAAAAGGTCAAAAAGGCCAATACAGTGTTTACTTACACACTAAAATGCATTTTAGGTAACAATATTTATACTGATTTAAGCCTTTGGAATGTTTTCATTTATGGATATTCAAGAAAAGGAACATAGGAAAATATAGAAAACTGTATAATAATGATAAAACCAGTTGCTGCTGTTCTGGAACAAAGGGAAGGTAAAGCAGATCCTGTTCTTCCTAGAAGATATTAATACTGTATTCTGGTACAGTATTTACAGAAATAAGTGTTCAAAAAAGCCCCATTTAGCCAGCTTTGCTGATATTATACAATTGTGGAAGTAAGTATCAAAAATACTTGTCCTTAGGAGATGGTACAAGAATTTCAAAGTTCCCCCAGCAGGTTTTCCAGTGGCTTTGTTCTTTAATAATACACAAAGAAGGGCAAAACTTCAGAACAACGATTGTACCAAGCAGCAAGGTTTCCCAAAGTCAGAATTTGAGATGTTACCATGGAAAGGCTCTAAAGGTTTCAGAAGATTATGGAATGAAACACTTTCAGCCTGATTCTGCAGGGGACTGAGGCTCCCAACTTTGTTCAGGAGGTACCGGCACCGTGCGGGCTGCGGGTGGAACTGGCAGAGCTGTGGCATCAGACACATCCCTTAAGAACAAGGGGAAAGGTGAACTCAGTACTTCTGTCATGAGGCATTTCAAGATAGGAAGTCATACTGAGAAAAGAGCAAAGGCAGAAACAGTTTTTAAGTAGAACAAGATTAACAGTCATTTCTGGGCTAAGCAGGAAATGTATCAGTTCCATTTTTGCTTGTTTGAATTGAGAACTAAAAAACTCCAGACCTGGGGTAAACTCACAAACATTTTGCTTCCATCACAGAAGGGGTGTTTAAAGTACCTGCACAACGTTTATTTCAGACCCTATGGTTCACTAGGACTTTATGAAGGTTTGTGTGGTCTATCAGGGGAGTTGTGCTGGCTGTCAGTGTTGGATGAGCAAATGGAAATGATAGTCCCACTGTCTGTACCTTCCTCTGACAGTAAGATACGGTGTGCTGCTCTCAGCATCACTGCCCTCACAGCAAAAATTAATAATTAGCAATCCTGGAAGAAACTTTCTTTTCATTTAACTTTGCAAAGTTCTTTGAAACGTGTAGTTGCAGGATCTTTGGAATCTATTCCCTCACCAGCACAGGAAGAATGTTTATTGCTGCTTTCTCACTTGCTCACACCCCTGACAAACTCTGTAGGTGTCTTTGAAGGATGCAGGGTTTGAAACACCTGGAGTGGGACCTTTTCCACTTGGGGACCAGAGGTGTGTACAAATGGTGTGTGGGTTTAACTCCTGAAATCCTGATGGGGACGTGAATTGAGAGAGGAGTGTAGCCCCAGAACTCCCTCCTGTGCAGCACCTGACCGTGGGCTCAGCTTTGTGCATAGTTTAAATTGATACTTTGCAGTGGATTGAGACAGCTGAAGTTAGCTGAGTTTCTCTGAGCAGGACAACATTTTGAATTTTAATTAATACAAATAATCTTGCATAGAGATTGTGGCTGAGGAAGCAACACACATAAATAGATTGATTAGAAAGAGAAAAAAACCACTTAATTTCAAACAGAACTAATGCAGTGTAATACTGGTGCTCTGTATTTTGTTACTTCTAGCCTTTGCAGCAGCCCCTTCATCCACATAAATGGATGCTACGAAGGACCCTGATTCCAGAGTCACTTACTCAAGATTTAGAGATTTTAGATCAAGCTTCAAAAGGTTCTGCTAAGCCCTGAAACCTCTGTGATAGTGGCAAATATCCTGACATTCACTTGCTTTTGTTGTAACTTGCTTTAATTAATTACTGCCTCCTTAAGCCTCTCAGGGTAAGCAGCTTGCAGTTTTAGCATTTGGAATTTGATACTGAGTGATCTAAACAATGAATTTAAAATGCTTATACGTGTTTTCAATTTGTTACTAGGTCCAGCATACTGTTGCAATTATTAGTAATGTTTAAATTAAGTGTCCCCTTTAAGTAAATTCACCTTAACTTAATAATAGTCAGTCTCAAAGTGGCATAAAATATAATGGGCTCCAGAAATGCGATCAAACTGAAGACAAACTAATTTTGACTGGTTATGTAAAATGCCCATAATCATCTGTTTGTATGATTTGATTCATGCCAGTGTTCTATTATAAGATGTGCATCTTTTTTCCCCGTTGGTTTGTTGACTGTAGCATGCAGTAATCCTCCAGAAGATCTCACTTAGAGGTGAGAACACATTCCTTTAGGAAAGTATCTCCCAGCAGAGCTGAAACTACTTGCTGCATGTAATTCTCTCCATCTGGACAGACTGAGTCTGTAGAGCAGAAGCATGAGTCACTGCAAGTAGTTCAGAATGTCAAGTATTTTCTAGATTCACAGATTTTAAGTGTCTGCAGTGCCATTACCAATTACTGGGAGCATTTCAGGGTATGGGAGAAACCAGGAGGATTTTAAGCAGCAATCCTGGGTCCTGTTAAGAGCTTTTCTGCCCCCTGAGTACCTATGTGACAGGCAAGAAAGATGGGAAGAACAAGACAGAAATATTTCTCCACCACCAAAATTAGAGGGCTGGCTAAATCAGGGCTCCAGAAATAAATGGAAAGCAATCCAAACAACAGGCAAAACTCTGCAGGATCAATAAAGCTGTTTGATATGAAAAGCCACCGAGGCCTCTGGCATTAGTCTATCACCAGAATTACTAAAAGAAAGAGCTCCCACTGAAGTGGATATTGGACAATTATAACATCACAATTTCACCATTACCCAGCAAGGGACAGGCTGCAGTGTCTGAACTGGGCAGCTGCTCATCACAGGGGGAATAAAAAGCTGTATCTTCCAAAATATGGTGTTCCTAAGGAAATTATACAGGCCAGAGATGCCAATTCTTTAACATTGCTGGGAATGCACATTCCACTTTGGGATTCTCTCAGTCTACCAGCAGAGGAGGTTGCAGCCATCCCAATCCCTATTTTAAACAGGTGTTTGCATAAAGAAGAGTGGTCCCCCCAGGACTCCTCAGTGCTGTTCACTCTGTTACCTGAGCACTCTTTAGGAACTTGACCCACAACTAAAATCTAATTTTTTAAAATTGCCTTTTCACTGCACTTGACTGTGCCCTATCCTGTCTTCCCTGCAGCTTTCCCCAAGTTTATGGAGGCTTGTTGAGCATGACCTCAGTCCTTTTAACATTCCTGGGGCATTTTCCCACCTGGTTACTGCTTTCTCCCATCCCACAGGGCACCATTAGAAGAAGCTGGTGGACAGCACCCACACTGGAAAAATTTAGCATTTCATATGTGGCAAGTGTTCTCTCCACCATTGTTTTCTTTCCCAACATACCTTAAGAGAGCCATTTACTGTAAAGTTAAAAGAAAATTAGCTTTAGGAGTATAAATGAAAAACCCTACCATTGTATTTCAGGATAATACAACTGAAAGCAGAGTACAAACCCCCCACGTAGAGAAGATTCTGTTTAGAGCTCCCTAATTAAATAGTGATAAAGGACACAGAGAAATTGAAATGCCAATTCATTTTCTTCTGTTTCAACTCTTCCTGTTTTCTGAAGGTTGTTAATGTGACACCAATGTAAAAAAAAAGAAAAAAGAAAAAAACCCCAACTTCCTACTTCTAATCTGTTTCAAGTCTTTGTCCTCGTTTCTCTCTGCTTGCATCAAGTATTGACAGAAATGAGACTTTTTTGCTGAAATGCCTGGATCAATCAAAGGTACGTGAACTAAAATTATTTCCAGACTAAAGATTTAATTATTTCCAGGCTTCTGCTCCCTGGTATTTGAGGTAGGGATCACTAAAAGCTTTTAAAAAAGATAAAGTCTCCTGGTGTAATTGAGTATATTGTGTATGTTCAGAATATTGAAAACCTGCTTTTGTGGAGTTACAAAAATAAAGGAACTCTGTCATGTCTCCAGGTCATACCTGCAGACCAGGGTGAGGAATTGAGAAACAGAGCTCTGAGTCTGCTTAGAGGCTGGTGCTATGCTCAGTGCTGTGTTAAAAAATGACATGAACATGCAGAAAATAAGTATTTGCATGTTTAGTTATTGATTTGGTTAATAATGATGGGCAGTTGACAGAGCATTGCATGTGCCATGCAGAAGACAAAAATCTTTTGATTGTGCAGTCCAAAATTATTATACCAGTGCTGACAAAATGAAAAAAGTTTTATAAAATTCAGGAAAAGTCTATAGAAATGGAACTTACTGGATTTAAAATGATTTTTTTTTTAATCAACCTCCTGTATTGAAATACCTTATATCTATAAAGTGAATAAGACAATTCCTGCTACAATGATTTTTTTATCTGAAACTGCTCTACTTTTCAGTGTTCCACAGATCTGCCTGTGGTGTGTACCTGAAGTTAGAATTTCAAACCAGGAACAAAATGATTGTATTTCATGGAATTTTAGTGACCAGTTTCGATGGCTTAAGGAATCAATTTAGAAAATTTTCAGCTGGCCAAATCCTGCATTTAGTTTTGTTTATTGGAAATTTTTCCTTATCCAATTAGGATCAGATTCTTATGCTGGTAGTTCAATGGCACAAGTTACAAACAGCTGAGAACATGGGGTGGATGCTCAGTAAGAGAGCCCAGGGCATAACCAACAGAGGAAGTTCTACGTTAGGCAAGGGCTACCCTGAATCAGCCTTGGGGCAGGATTACTTTGAGATAAGCTATTTTTGTCAACATACAAAGAAATACAGTGGCCTTTTTTGGTATATAAATAACAGATGTGAAAAGCCTGATGGTATTTGCCCCAGCAGAATACAAGTCACAGCAGTTTCACTCAGGAAGAAAAGACTTTTTCTTGCTGTGAAAAGCAGCAAACTACCGCACCTGGTAGAGATGTGTTATTACATTCTGAAAAGTACATTAAGTATCACCTTTACCTTACTTGTTGAGCTTTATTTAAAACTTTCCTTTAAATTTTCTGTCATCACTTAGGTATTTTCTTTGTAGAGCATTACAGAACACCGAAATGAGTCTCAGATTTAGGCTGTGCTGTGGGCCCCAGGAACTTAACAGCATTAAGTGAAATTACAGAGCCTCTGGTACTTGGGAACCACAGGATTCCTATGAAAAACATCTGTCTGTGATGGCCTTGAAGGGCCCATCAGCTCTGCATGGCCGGGAGGAAACCTGAGAGAGAAATAGTTTGTGCCGCGGGTGCAGGCCGGTGGGGGAAATGTAAAATACGTGGAAGTGTATTTCCACACTTCCCTCTGGGGGAGGGAGGGGAGCAAAGACACAGTGACTTGTTCTGTCTGATGTGGTACCTGTTAGATATTCTACCTACTGGGTATTTAAGCTTCACTTTTATTCTTGGAGTCTCTTCTCTGCAGCATGTTTTTTTCCCCTAAAGTTTTGGGGTTTTTTAACATTTTGGAAAAACTATTGCATACTTAGTTTGCATCATTGTCTCATGTCTTATCCCTTATTGTATGCTGTGTTTAAATTTAAAAGTGACAGTATAACTTAGGACCCATCTTAAATGGACTTGAAATGCTGATAACATTTGCAAATTAGAGAATTCCATTTTTATTCTGTAGGGGTAACCACACTGCACAATATGGATAACAACTTCATTTCTTTGACAAGCCATATTCTTTTAATATTCTTTGATCATTATAGTCACTACCTATAATAAAAAGCTACTTAAGTGATTATTCCACATAGAAATGTCAGAAGTACTTAAGTCCATGTTTGATAACTGAGCTTAATTTATAACCTTCATGAGGAAGAAAAAAAGGCAATATCTAACATTTTGCTGTGCACAGATCAGTTCATTTTACACATTGTTTTCTTGGATGGAACCAGTAAAAATTTCAAACCACATTTTGAAGCAATTCTTTTACTGTTTCCCAGTAATGATAACCTATTAAAATGATCCAAGGAAGTTACAGAAATACCACTAGAGATTATGCAGTAAAGCAACAAATTGCAGATTTCAAATTGAGCCACTGATTATGTTATTCCAAATGGGTTTTTAATGGCTGTTTGCACAAGAACAACCCATTATTCATAGCAGCCAGTGCATCCAGTGAGCATAGCTGAGCAAGAATCAAATAAACATTCACAGATCACCCGATTTTCACTCAAACTGTAATTACAAGGGGTTATGCTCATGCCCCTAACTCTTCCAAAGAAAATTTTCAGCTTGCTTATTTTGATAGTTTCCTCCTTTGTTTCTAACAAAGAAAAAAAGACAATACAAATTTTTGCTGAAATAGGAAGCAGTCTGGACCAGCACCAGCCCTGCATGGATTAGAATAGAATTCAAAGAAATAGGTTCACCTTTTTCAAAAACTGTGTCTAGAAGATGTTTTCATCTGGCATTGAAGCATCTAAAAACAACAGTACACCATGGTATCTCCATTAATTATACCAAATTAATTTGGTTTACAGAAAAGCCAGCTTTAATTTCTTGCACTAATTTCCTATGATACCATCTTTTCTACTTTGCACATATTCATGTAAATCTGACCTGCAAAACAGGACATGAGTTTCATTTTGTTCACATATTTTCATTTTACGCCACTTGTTGCAATGCGTTTGGCCTTAGCTCCCTTAAACTGGGTAAGCACAGATAATATGCAAGCAGGTTTATTGTCCTGTATTTGGAACCGGTTGCCCAAAGAAACTGTGCAGTTTTTATCCCCAGAGTTTTTCAAAACCAGACTGGTAACACCCTGACAACCTCATCTGACCTCGGTGCTGACTGTGCTGTGAGCGGGTTTTTGGACTAGAGATGTCATGAGGTCCCCTTTAACCTCAACTGTTCTGTGTTCCTGTATTAAAAATTATTAATATTAATGAATTTTTAAAACATGATATAAATATGTAATGGAAACATTGTTCCAGAAAATTTAGATTATATTATTTCTGGTGTGCTTAGAGCCTCCATTTGCAAAACTGAAACTCGGATTTTTTTCCAGTGCTCTGGGTACTCAGTGGAGGTTGTAAGAGTGGTTGTAAGTGCAGTGTTCAATGTTCTTTGCACTGTACTGAACTCCTAGAGGGGAAATGAAAGATGAATCAATTTAATTGGGAAAGGAAGTAATGATTGTCTGTATAACGCCTGCATGTCAGATTTGTGATATTCTTAGTTGCTTACCAGTTTACCATTTTTGTTGCTTAGTTTGCTTTACCATTGATTTGTGATATTCTTAGTTCCTTTACCATTTTAGCAGCCCAGCAGTGGGAAGTGTGTTTGACTTCTGGAAACTTAGATTTTAGGATTTGAAGTGTGTTATTTGCTGCCTGCAGACTGGTGTTGTTGTGTGTCCCCTCCTGGCAGGTCCATGAACACATGGCAGCCGGCCCCAGGCATGGAAGCCCGGAACCCGCCGGCCGCCGATCCTGGCCCGGGCCCTTCCCCGCGGCCCCCGCGGGGCTCCTCGGATCCGCAGGCCACGGCCCAGCCCCTGTACCTCAAAGCCGTGACCATCCCGCTGTTCCAGCCCGTCCAGCCTGGCTGCTTCCAGCCACACGGGCCCGTGGTGGCCGGCAGGAGCTGCGTGCACCTCGACGGCAGCGGCATTCCCCTCATCCTCAACCCGCTCGTTCCTCCGGAAGGCGCGGAGCAGCCTCAGCCGCTTTTCCAGAAACAGCTTGGGCAAAGCCTAACACTGAGCATAGTCAGCACTTTACCGGTTTTATTGCCGCCAAGTTCTTGTGGAAATGCATCTATCGGAAGCCCGGGAAAATCAAAAAAATCTGGGAAATACATCTGCAAGCACTGTGGACGAGATTGTTTGAAGCCAAGTGTCCTTGAGAAACACATTCGCTCTCACACGGGAGAGAGGCCCTTTCCGTGCACCACTTGTGGCATTGCATTTAAAACTCAGAGCAACTTGTATAAACACAGGAGAACTCAAACGCACGTCAACAACACCAGGCTGCCCTCGGACTCTGACGTCAGTGGGGGACCAGAGCAAAATGAGAGATCAGCAGAGAGCACCACCTCTTCCCAAGGCAGCAAAGTCTTGAGCAGCACCAGTGAAGACCAGGGGATGCACATCAAACAACCCAGTTCAGAGACCAGTGCAGCAACAGACACTAAGAAACCTTGCGAGCTCTCACTGCCAGCGACAAGCTCTTCATCAGCTGCTTCAGAAAATCAAGAAACAACGAATCAATCATTGAGTTCAAAGGCTCCTCAGGGGGTTCCTGAAAGAGAACCTCGAAGTTTATCATCTCCGGGAGCTTTGCCAAATGGTCCGTGTCTGAGAAAGAAGATGCAGGAGCAAAGAACTCTGACTGCCAATAAGCACATTCAGCTGCAAAGGCAGCAGGCAACCTCTTCAGAGAAGCAGTGGGATTACAAACCCTTGGACTGCAAGCTGAAGAAGTGTGAGAGCACTGACTCGGGGTATCTGTCGCGCTCCGACAGCACAGAGCAGCAGATCACTTCATCCAGCCCCCTGCACAGTCTCTACGAGCACAGCACAGAACTGGAAAATGAAACTGCCTTCAGCAGCCCAAGGTGTGCCTCCGGAAGCACTGCAAAGCCAGAGGCAGCTGACAAAGCCACAGCCTCCATGCTAGAGAAAAAGAGGCTGGAAGAACACATTTCAAAGCTTATTTCTCACAACAAGAGTGTGGTGGATGACACCCAGTTAGACAATGTCAGGCCCAGAAAAACTGTCCTTTCTAAACAGGGGAGCATTGACCTGCCAATGCCTTACACATACAAAGACTCTTTCCACTTTGATATCCGAACTAGTGATGTAAATAGGAAAAAGAATCTTTCTCTTTGTTCAGCAAAATCTACCTTTGCACCCCTGGAGAAATGCAAGCCAATGTTTTTCCATTCAGTCCCCACCCAGTTCTCCACAACAATTGACACTGTGCCTGTTACTCGGAGCAACTCCTTGCCTGTTGTGGAGGGAGCAAGGATGGTACATGACAAACCAGGTTGCTCAAAACCACTTTCTCTTACTAAGCAGTCTGTGAACACAGGCACTGCTGGTTTGCTGCCTAGCAACAATCTCGCTGCAAATTCAGTGGATTTCCCTAACAGCCATCCCCGAGCTCTTGTCAGACAAACAGCAGTGGATGATTTGCCCCTAAGTAATGTGGCTGATCATCCTCCCCTGTCAGAGGAGCTGAAAGGGACTAAAAAGCCTGGGGCCGGAGAAGTAATCAGTGCTAAAAATAAGAAACACAATCAAAGGAAGTTGAAGATGTTCTCTCAAGAAAAGTGGCAAATGTATGGAGACGAAACGTTTAAGAAAATCTACCAAAAAATGAAAAGCAGTCAAAATGCCAAGAAAATTAAGCAAAGAGCGAATAAGATTACAGATATTACAAGTTTGACTCCCAGTTCAAGGGAATCAGCCAGCAGCACTGAAATTACTGAGGAAAGAGATGGCAGGAGCTCTGCAAGTGACAGTCCTTCCTCCCTTGTGACAGCAGCTTCAACCACCGGTAAATCAGGAACCACTGCTGACGGTAATCGTGTTCTGCAGAATGTGTCCTCTGAGGAAACTGCAGACAGAATGTCCAACCTAATGGAGATATCACATTCTGTAACTGCTGGAGCTGTAACCAGCCAAACTTCCAGAGAGCTCAGTGGCAGTGACATGCAGAAATGCACAGCTGGCAGCAGCACGCTGCTGGCTCCAAGCAGTGGTGAGCTCAGGCTTCAAAATCCTGCGTGTCAGCTGAGCAGCCATGGGAGGGATGATGACTGCTTGCCAGTACAGAGTAGCAACTGTGAGAAACCAAGCCCTGGGAAAGAATCTAGTGCATTTGAATTAGATTGTAAAAGCACTTCACACAATTTTGGGAACCATCACAGGACTAAAGAAAGTGGCCAGCGTGGCCTGATGCCCCCGTGGGTCCATTGCAACAACAGAGAAACTGCAGGGAAACCCCAGACCTTGCCATCTGAAAGGAAAAAGCTGAAATTTGAAGTGGAGAAGACACGAAATGTGATTTCAGTGTCCTGCCCTAGTCCCATTAGTGAAACCACTGCAGTAAATGAAGCAGAGAGAGGCCACTGCTCTGGCACTCAGTGTCTTCCCACAGCTCCAGTGAAATTCTCCAGTAAAGCAGAGGAGCAAAAATCAAGCACAGGAATTAATGAAGCCCTTGGAGGTATTGAGGATGTGGAATATAAGAAAACAATCAAACTTCCCACACAAGCTCTTAATTACAGCGACATTAACCTCCTTTCACATCCTGCAGGTGTCTCGAAAGCTTCACTGGTGGGATTTTTAGGGTCTGAATTAAGGGGAAGTGATTCCAGCTCTTTTGCCTTGCACAATGCAACAGATGGAGATGACAAAACACATCTTGTAAAAACAGGAGCAAAAGTGCCACTTCCCAATGACAACGCTGTGGATGTGTCTTCTAAAAGCCATCATCTGCAATCTGATCATTTAAGTCCAGTCCCACAACAAAATGCCTTCTCTCCAAAATATATCCTTAAATTGCCACAGGACAAGAGAGCTTCAGATCTGTCACCTTTGCACCTATCTGAACAGGAGATGACAGCTGGCACAGCTGTGACAGACACCTTAACCACCCCAGCCTGCTTTTCCAGCAGCACATCCCTCCATTCTCATTGCAGTGATGTGGTTTGGTCCCCTTTAAAATCTCAACTGAGGCAAAAGGCTGGCAAAGGAGAAATTCAATGGAATCTTCACACAAACTGGAAAACTCCAGGATTCTGCTCACCAGTCAACTCAGAAACCACAAGTATCTTAACCACAGCAGAGAACACCTTTTGTAACCAAAACTTCAAGCAGCAGGATATTGGAAGAGAGGACTGGAAAAATAAGCAGAACAAAAATAAATTAAATTATCAAAGGCAAACAGAAGACAAGTGGATGAGTAAAAGTACTTGCTCTACACAGACTCCAAAGAAGAAAATCTGTTTTACTTCTGTGTATACAAGTGGCTTTTTCATATCTGCTGATATCAAAGACGAGAGGAAGGCTTTACACCACCTTTGCTCAGGAAGTGACTCTTTGATAAAGACATCAGTTTCCAGCAAGGGTTCAGAGCCAACAATCCTGGGATGGGACAGAGCAGGAAGTCCACGCATCCTTAAGGACACCCCACCACCACTGCAGGATCTGCAGAGCTCAAGAGACAACCCCGCTTATTTTTGCCATTCTTTTGGTACTTTCTACTGCCACACTCTCAGCACTCACTGTAAAGGATTCCCAGTGCTGCCCCACAATAACAGGACCAGCTTTTCTGGCACTCCTGCAGTCCCAGGCTCCAAGAGCACCTTCCCATCCCTCAGTGCCGAGCCCCGGCTGACGTGGTGCTGTCTGAGCAGGAGCCTCCCTCTGCCCTGGGAGCAGAGTGGGAATGCAGCCTCTGCCCACCCCTCCACGCACTCCTGGGACAAGGAACCCAGCAGGGAATGCACCCTGTCCAAGTACGACATCTCCATTTTCAAAATGAGAAATATTAGCAAGACTGTGGCGTACGGCTTCACAAACACGAGTTTAAAAACGTTGGTTTCATCCTTTTCTAAAGGACACCAGATGCAGGAGGTAATACTAATAATCCTGTTTGCCCACCTCCACCCTCTTATTAGAAAAAATGAAATAATTATCAGAAGTGTACTTATGGACATTTACAGGCATTTGCTGACACAGAATTTACAATTTATGTTTTTGTAAGATAAGTCTTATATTCATTTGATGCATCAGAAAGATATATTTCTGGGTGAATATTTAAGTTTCTTTCACTTGACCATTTTAGAATGCTGATAGTGAGAAGAGTGAATTTCTATTTCTTGATTTTTTCCCTTTATGGGGATTTTTTATATTTTTCTCTAATAGTATCTGTGTTTCATTGTTTTCATTCTAAATGAATATTTGACTTAGAGTAGGACTTAAATACAGAGTTGTGCTGCTTAACTCCTATGCTGTTCAGTGCTATTTAAAAAGTGCACTGATTTCCAGCTTCTCAGTCAATGTAATTCACAGTTTTCATGTACTTAATTTTTTCCCAATCTTCTCAACAGTTAAGCTCAGCAGTTCCTGGTGGCTCTTTCAAAAATATTTCAGAGCAAAAGAAGAAAACAGTAGTTTGCAAAAAGGAAAAACTCTCAACAAATAAACTCAAGAAGAGCCACAAACAGAAACGGATTAAAGTCACCCCTAAATGGTAAGGAGTATGGCTTTCAGGTTCACTAGATACTGACATAATTTTGTTGTAATGCGTGTAAAAACTGCACAGAAAATAAAAGGTCATGCCCAAATTTCGACCTTGTCAAAACTGGGGGAAAAAAAGACAAAGCTCTCAGAAAGAGCTATTCTTATACCACAGCAGGGCCCCAAAGGTAAAGTATAAAAATATCAATATGCTTTTTACTATTAGGAAGAGACTTCTCTAAGCAAACCAGACATATCCCACAGAAAGAGGATGCCTGGTCAGTTGACTGTCTCTCTGTGATTTAGAAATTACTCTTATCTGTCAAAATTGTCAGCATTTACTTTTGTTTGAAGGGAACCAAAATGCTTCTGTTTTCAATCCTGTCACAGCTCAGGGCAGTGTGCGAGGCCCTTTGTCCTCGGAAGATCCATATCCTGAACTGGTATTCACCAGAGAAGGCAGGAGAAAAAAATATCAAGTTTAACACAAATGAACAGAACCATCTGTAGTTCAAAGGATCATTTGGTTTAAATAAAAAAGCAGGAAGATTTTGAGCATAAAACTATCAAGGGCACATTGTCTCAATCAGCACAGCTCCCCCATTTCAATGAGAATTCATATCAGTGGAACATTTACCCTCTATTCTTTCAGGAGAGTGGGGCAGCAGGATGTCTGATGAATGCTTCAGTAAGGAACACATATTGTGTGCATACATCCCTCTTTTTTTCATGATCAAGATCAGACAGAGTGACTCCCTTGAGGACAAATCAGTTGTCAGTAACTTAATCACCATGTCTAGTTCAGCAAACAGCGCTGCAATTTTGAAGGGTCATATGAACAGAAATAGAAGGCTCAGGTCTGTGTCACCCAGCCAAGTGACATTCTTCTAGGATGTTTTTCTGGTTTGATTTTCAGGTGGTTTTTTGTTGTGTTTTTCTTCACTGCTGGTCTCAGAATTTTTTTATATCAAATTTATTTGTATCAAATGAGTGCAGGGATTTAATTAAATACGGCGTCCTGAAAGCTCAGGTCATGCCTATTAGTAGGTAACTGGTAGGCCCAACTGGTAACCACCAAATATAATTTAATTTTCTAATACACCAAACACCTGGATAAGTGCATCCTTTTAGATTTCCATCTTGCTCTGTGATAGTGACAGTCTATTGATTTAGGGATGGGACTTTTTGTCACTCACTCAAGAGTTAGTAAAAGATGGATCCAGAGTAGAAAATAAAGCAGAATTGGATTATTCAGTGTGGGTTGGCTAAATAATCCAAATCCTTCTGCTGTGTCTTAGTGATGATGAACAGGTAGCACTCAAGAAGTGAAAAGGAAAAAACCCAACAACCACACAGCCTCAGGTGATTCCTGTGTGGTTCAAGTCTCCGTGAAATATATTGTTTTAAAATTCCAGATATAAGAAAAAGGATCTGTTATTCCTTAATCCTTTTCTCTTAGAAAATCAAGAATTTGCTGAATCCTATGGAGAAAAAAAGATAATAAAGTAATTGTGGATCTCTTGCCTAAAATCCAGATTTTTTTTGAGGTGACATAAACAAGCATCTCCTTCCCAGTAATAAATCGCTGTTAGACTTTAATGCACCTGATGAGGAAGTGTTATTCTCCTCTGGCTGCTCTTACATCTCCCATGTTTGTTTATGCCCTCAATGCCCCTGGCACTGCAGGTACAGAGGGAGGCACGTCCATGGATTTGCTCAGCTGAAAATGAACCGGCTGAGCAAGAGGCCCTGTTTTCCCAACAGAGCTCTGGATGCTTTGAGAAAGGGCTGCTCATCCCAAGCCCCCAGATTTAATAAGCATAAGAAGTGCCATCCTCCTCAATCCAAGATGCAAGGTAAGTATTTGAAATATTTATGTGAAAATTAATGCTATTTCAGTGATGAAATGCGAAATGTAGCAAGTTCGAGCATGTGGGGTGATAAAAATCCAAGTAAAAACTTATCCAACCTTTTTCCAATAGAAAATTGTCTACACCAGCAAAATGACACATCATATTGCACTTCAGACAAACAACTTTGCAGAAGGAAAAAAGAAGCTAAGAATAACTCAGGAATATCTTCCCATACTGAAAACCTAAACCACGTTAAACAAAAAGACAAAATGGATAAAAAAGTAGGTATTGTAATTGATCCCTGTATTATTTTTTATTAACAGAAAAAAGAATTGTTAATTAAAACCTGAATTATATTCAGCTGTTTTAAAGTTGAAGTAGAAACTATTTTGTATCACAGATTTTGGTTAAAATGTTTAAAAATGTGTTAAAAGTATTTCTGGGGGGTTAAAATATAATGAAAACTTACTAATGTTAGAATTAGCTAAAATAACAATTAAACGTGCATCAATTGGTGGAATTTCTTTGGATAAAAGCTTTATGTGTAAATTTTGTCCCTTCCTCTTTCCCACAGGACATTTCTGGGCAAATCAGGGAACAGCCAAGAACAAACGCCTCTGTCCAGAACATTACAGCTCCTCTGGGAATAGCTGTGACAGCTCATTCCTTTTCCTCCACAGCTGAGACATCCCTGCAGGAATTCAGCAGGGACGTGGCCATTTGCTGCTGGGTGACACAGCCCCTGGTGCTCCAGCCACCCCTGCCTGGGGAATCCCAGCCAAGCCTTTGGAGCGACCCCGTGGCAGCTTCCTTTGGGTCTTGTCCTGAATTTACAAACACAGGCACAGGTGACCAACCTGACAGCACAAACCCACAGGCTGCTGCTCCTCTTTCCTTACATCCAGAAACAAGCCCGGAAAACATTTTGAGGGTAGAGTCAGAGAGCCAGATATTTGGAATATCAGACCCGGTGAGCCAGGCCTCTGGAAGGGAGAAACCTCCAAGTGAAGAAAACACACATTCACCTCCCACAGAAAACTCAGCTCCCAGTTCCCAGCCAGGATGTTCACGTCCGTTTGGATCACAAGCAGAGTCTGTTCCTGAGACAGTCACGAGGCCTCAGTTACCCAGCAGAGAACACTCACAGAGGGCAGACTTATCTCAGCATCTCCCGGAGCTGCACGGAAAGGCAGACAAGAACAGCTCCCACCTGCAGCCCAATCCCTATGGAAGCCCACATGCAACAACTACTGCCGCCTTTAAAAAGCCCCCAATCACTCTCAGATGCCCTGAGTTGAAGAGTTACTCTGTGACACCCCCCAAGACATACAAAAAGAGAGGTTTAGAGATGATGAGGAAACAGACGCGGGTGGAATACGATGACACGAGCAGTGATGATGAGGACAGGCTGGTTATAGAGATATAGCAACAGGCTGCTGCCAGGGCTTGTGTGCCTGTTACAGCAGGAAATGCCAGGGATCTTTGATCCATCGTTCTGAAACACCTTAACATCAGCAAAGCCATTCCTCTGTGCCAGAGGCAACACCCTCTTTGGAAGAACCCTTCCTTTCAAGGACTCAACCTTTTTTTTAGAAAATGCTCGTTTGAGGCTGGCATCGCACATTTAAATGCAAGAGGCAACCCTGTGCTCCTGACAGGTTTCCAGCATTGTTAACGTTCCTGCCAGTCTCAGAATTCCCACAAGTGCTGCCTGCCCGTGGGTGTGTCACTCCAAGCCTGCAGTGGATTGGGTTACTTCAACAATACAACTGCAGCAGCTTCCTCAGTTCCTCAGCTCAGATTTCCTGGAAGGGTATGGATGTGTTCCCTTCTCTATATTCCTATTTCTTGTACTCATTGCCTCTGTACTGGGAATGACACACTGGCATTAAAGGGAAGATCTGTCCCCTAAGTATCTGTGATATTGGAAGAGTCTGGAAAAATGCTGGTCTTTTTCCATGTTGCACAACTGTCAATGCTTCTGTGTGAGAAATGACACAAGCATGCTTTGCTTTGTGTTTTGTGCCTTTTATGCCAAGATCTACTCAAATATTCTTGATTTCTAGGTGGAGAATATGGGTGTTAGCTATTGATATTTCCTTGTGGTAAAATTTCTGACAAGGATTTTCTCATCATATTTGTCACATTGTGCTCCAACTGATGTCACCTGGAATGCTTCATTTTTATTGTAATTTTAACGGCAACGATGCCATTTTATGGAGGGTAAAGAAGCTATATGGCACAGCTTGTTTTCTTTTTTTAACAAGTTTTGTGCTACAAACCCTAAAATTTACCAGTTTCTATGTGAATAAATAATTAGATATTTCAATTTGACCAAGTGTGTTCACTTGCTTGATTAAACTGATGAACGCTAAAAACATTCCGCTTCTACATTATAGTCAAATTCTGTACTTAAACTTCTACTTGTTCTTGTATTCTGATTCACACAAAGGGATTAATGGATTAACCTGCAGGGGATAATTGGAGTTGCTTTTCAGTCATGCTCAGGTAAAAGATTAAACAGATTATACAAAGCAATCTAGTACAAATTATCTGAAAAAAATATAAATGTGTATGTGTAAGAAATGCCCAAACAGCTCAGAGAGAGAAATCATGTGCCAAATCCTGTGCAATTCTTGGGTATTTGGGTGTCCTACAAATGTGACAAGGGTTGAGGTCATCAAAACAGAACTTCACATTTATCCTTTATCTTTGTTCAGTATTTGTGCTCCGGCACAAACTGGTGGGTATTGGGGTGAATCCTGGGTGCAATGAATTTAAATAATGTGAATTCAGAGAAGAACACAAATAGAATTTGGGGAGAGGAAGAGGAAAAGAAAGGGAGGAACTATCAATACTGACACAATATTGAACCATTCCCAGTTCTGGAGCTTTTTTTTTTTCCTGATGGAATCACTCAAAGCTACAGCTGGATTCTGAATTTGCAGGAAAATCAAGAGAAGAAGAAACACAAAGCTTATAGAGATCCCCAGACCAGTGTTCCCAGCAATGCTGTTGGCCAAGCACCTTTAGAAATCACAGTACAAAAGTTACTGCAGCAAACCCCACCAGCACCTCCACAGCAACAATTTTCACCTCTTGCTTGTGCAAGAGCTAATTATTATAATACATGGACATGTAAGGAATATTCTGTACAAAGTTTTTCTGCATAATGATTGTGGCTAAATGATGTATTTTAAAGTGAAATTTCTAGATCAGTAATTTAGAAATATTTCAATTACAGACTCAGAAGTGCAAAGAAATTTTATCCTGCATAGATTTTACAACATGGAAATTTCTTTGTCAGCCTGCAGCTGTAGCTGGAGGAAAAATGGGACAAGATTAAGGTAGCTGGGAAAGTAAATTTTAAACACCATTTCCTGACAGAAGTAATCCTTGACATTTTAGTTCCCTATCCTGTGTAACAATTTGACCTAACATTAGTTCTTTAAAAGTGCCAATAGATCCGTGATGACATTTTAACAGGATCACTGCAGAAGGCAGTGACTCCAGCACAAATCCTTTTAGCCATGGCAGCCCTTGGAGGAGTCAGGTCTGAGTCAGGTCTGAGTCAGGTACACCAGTGTATGAGGACTGGGAGAAATGGGCTTGGTCTAAGTCAGGGAACTCAGGGAGTTTGCACATCCAAATCCAACTGGCTGTATGGAAAACTGTATTCCAGCTTTCCAGAACACACTGTACTCACAAAAAAGACTCAACAAACTCTTCTGTACCTTTTACACAGCACAAGAATCCTGCGCTGATGTGTTTAATTCACTCCCAAGTAGCTGAACATAAAAACCACAGGAGGGCACCAGGCACAGAGGGAAAAATCTGTTTCCTTCTCCTCCAAAGTCAGCAGCAGTTCTGATGGATGATCTCTTTGCTATAGGCAAAGCTGAAATTTCTTTGCACATGAATGCACCTCATCAACTTTATCCTCCTTCCAGTGAAGGAAGCAGATTAAGAAGGAATGCTGATTAGTAATAAGGTCTATATTCAACACCTACATCTGCCCAGGCAGATGCAAATTAGGGGATGTTTCAGATTTTGCCTCTAACTGGGAACACATTTTTTCTTACGGTCTCAGACTTTTCTAGTAGGTCTTATTAAATATTGATACTTTGGTGATCTGCCTTACACAAAGGTACACAAACTCTTACACAAAGGTAAGAGGGTGAGAGGGGTGTGAAACAACCAGAGCAAGGCTGAGATCCCCAGCAAATACAAAGATACACCTTGAATAAAAGTTCTGGAGTTGCTGGATTTGGCTCTGTAGGGGAAACTTCAGCAGCTTTTCACAGACGCCACCCCTGCAGCCCCCCACTACCAACACCTTGCCACACAAACCCAGTACAGCATCATCTTATTTAGGGCTGGAACAGACTCTCTTTCCAGTCCTTTTATTACCCATAAAATCTTGTTTGTCAACATCTTCCCCAAAACACAATTCCTAATATATTTAGTGCTTCAGTATATGCCCTACTGACACACACACAGGGAGTGGCACTGAAAACACACCTCAGCCTGGTGTTGTATCCTGCCTAGGTTTTATTTGCACAAACAAATTGGTTCCCATTCATCAGTGTTTATACTGTAATAGTTTTCCTGTAGTTAAGTAGATTTGTTAACCCATTAGTTTTACCTCAAGGATTTGTGTGGAATTATAGCCACAGATTAAGACTTCTGGCTTGTATTTTTCATTTACTATCAGCATTCCATGAGTCACTTGGATGAAAGGGTCAGTAGTGGTTTTTTTTTTTTCTTTTTTAGACTTTAAAATACTTTGAGATTTTAACAGCTGATTTAAAGTGTCCTGGTGGAACTAGATAAATGTCACGTAGAAGTACTTAGAGGCTGTGTCTTCCAGGGAGCTGTACTGTTACCACAGTTTGGTTGTAAGCCATCCTCTTAAGTACTTAAACATAAAAAAGTGGTTTTCTTTCTCACAGTCAAAGCACCTATTGACTACTCATTACAACTGCCTGAATATGATCTGCATTTATGTAATGCTTGAGGTTTAGAGGGGCAAGAGCCAGTTAAACAAAGGATGAACTCACTCGAACAAATTTGTGGGTGCTTTGCAAAGTAGTCAAAGAGAATTCTTGTGCCATGGGTCTATAGACTATTTTAGCTTTAAAACTCTCACTATAAAAGTCTCATTACCAGTCCCTAATGATTGTCAGGGTTCCAAACCCAATGCTAAACAAGGTGATTCTAATAGAGTCAATTCATTAATCTATAATCCGTTTTCTTTTAAGCATCACAAGGATTGTGCACGTGCATCTGCCTCATGTTTTTGATTCACTGATTGACAAAACAAGCAGTGCTGAGTACAACACCAGGAGCATGTTCTTAATCCAGCCAGGACTGGAAGTGTTTCAGAGTGAGCTAGTTGGGATATATTAGACTGATTCTTTTCAAAGATTCTTATGCCATTAACAACAGGAGGGATTGGATGAGAGCCATGGGAGCTGTTTCATAACCTCCTGTGGTGGTTTCCAGCTGACTGTGACGGCCACTCAGGTTCTGCTGCTGAGGTCAGACATTCTGGACCAGCACAGACGGTTAAGCCTTGATGGAGTCAGGCTTCAATTACACTTTCTGCTTTACACTTAACCTCTGCAAAGCAAAGCCCCTTACACTTTACCCAGAGGTATTAGCAGGGCAAAATTTAGGTCATATCAACAGCCCTCCCCACACTTTTTACACTGATGGAGCTATAATCAGTGTTTGTATCTAAAAACCTATGATTTATCATTCTGTATTATACATATCACAGTCAGATTTTTCTTGAAAACATCCTTGTTTCATTGCACATGCCCAAATTAAACATTCTGTCTCAAACACACAGCTGGGAGTATGACAGGACCACTCAGCTGAGCTGCTGTCCTTTCTCCTCTGTAAAAAGAAGCCATTACAGAGATTTCCTCCTCTCCATCAAAATGGTTAATTAAAAAAAAAATATTTCCGTTACATGCTTTGGCAGCAACTGAGATGAGCAATTAAATGGGGAAAAGGGAGGCAGGGTTGTTCCCACCTGTGTTAGGAAACCACAGCCTGAGAAGAGCAATACTTCACTGGAGAGCTGAGCCAGGACTGTAACAGTTACCTCAAATCTCCAAACTTGTAAGTACAAATGCAATTACGAGGTTGGCACAAGCAGCAATTCAGAGGGTTCTGTGCACATACATGTTTGTGTCTTGGCTGGGAGGAGGAGCAGCTAAAATTAAGCTCCTTAGAAAGTAATTCGATCATTAGCTCCACAATGCCTCTTAATGCTCCTGTTGCTCGCAGGGAATCACTTGCTTTGAGCTCCTCAAATGGAAGACACAAAAAGCCATCACAGCCCGTGAGTGCTTGGTATTCCAACTGACCCCACTTATGAAAAATTTGGTGTAACTTTGTTGATCCTAGTTATGGGTTATGTTAGCGCCAAGTGGAGCAAATATTGAAAAGGGAAATTATACAAAGGTCTCAGACCTCAAATCACTGGCTATCTAGAAGCAAGAAAGTAAATATAGCAAAGTAAAGCATGAAAAACTGCCTCGTCCTGTCCAATATTATAAGGATTAAGAGATTATATGAAAAAGGATTTACAAACTTTGATTTAAAAATAAGAACAAAAGCAAAAAGGTCATTATTACATGTTTGATATGAAAAACACCAAACCTTTTTTTATTTGTACCAGATGTGGATAGGCAGATGTGAACTGTTGGACAATATTCACAGAAGTGGAATTAGGGAAATATCCATAATTAATAGCATGCCTGTGGAAACACGTCCTGCGCTTCAAAAAGAATTCAGGTGGTATTAGAACTGGAAGAACCTCCTTACCCTGAAGATGTTGACAAATTTGAAGAAATTCCAAACAGTGAAAAAAAATCCTGATTGGAGAAACAGATTACTTGTGCAGAAACATTAAAGGAACCAATTTCTGCTCTCAATTACACCAATGTGGTCCAGTTAAATTCAGTGGCAATGTACCAATAGAACCAGGAGAAAAGCTTGATTGAAACATATGATATGAAGGATTTGAAGGAAACACTCAGAGGAAGAATTCCCTTTAGGAAGGAAAGGAATTGGTAAAACATTTTGGGGAAACAATAGGTCCTGTAAGATTTAAAGTGCGAAGAAGGAGAATACAGCCAGAGAATGTTCCACTGCAGTAACATCTTCTAAATATCTCCTCTGGGATATTCAACAGAAGTCAGAACACAGGCACTCACTGTACAGAACAATTACACACAAGAGGTCTGCAGAGAAAGCCATCAGGCAGTTCTTCCCCTGGATATCCCTGTCATTCATGGAATCCACACAATGTCTACGCTCATCTTTTCTATGCCTACATCCATTGTTTCTCCCCACCTTAATTCACACAGTAGTGACTAATGCATTATGAAAATTCATCCATGCTGGATCAGTTATAAAATGTAATTGCATTGCCTGTGTGCTCTGTCCACCACATGTTCCTTTTTGTGTTCATCAAGAACACATTGTGTAAGAGGAGCTCCTCTAACCAAAACACCCTCACCATTCTTGGTTTTGTTACAATGACGCTGCAAAAAAAATGGGGCCAGAAGGAGAGAAATCTTATTCCTTGCCTCCTGGACAATAGGATCAAGAGAGAGTTTCTAGGATAGATCTGACAATACATACATAGAATCGGAGAATCACAGAACACTTAAGGTTGGAAAGGACCTCTAAGATGATCAAATCCAACCATCAACGCCTCACCACCATCTTGTTCACCACTAAACCATACCCTCAAGTGCCATACCCACATATTTTTTTCCACATTTCCAGGGATGGTGACTCCACTACTCTCCTGGGTAGTCTGTTCAACAACTTGCCAGGCGTGACAACCCTTTCAGTGCAGAAATTTTTCCTAAGCTCCCATTGAAAGTTCCCCTGGTGCAACTTGAGGACATTTGCCCTTGTCCTGTCATTTGTTACCTGGGAGAAGAGACCAACCCCCAGCTCACTGCACCCTCCTTGTCAGAGAGTTGTGGAGAGCCAGAAGGTCCCCCCTGAGCCTCCTCTTCTCCAGGCTGAGCCACCCCAGCTCCCTCAGCTGCTCCTGTTAGATAAATTTACCAGCTGCTGGTCACACTGTGCATTTATTTGCTCTCAGAGCTGTTGTGTTTCTTCTTGAAGTTGCATCATGCAACACCTTCCTTGCAGGTTCCCTGGTGTGCAGTTTGTCCCGTGGGAACTGGGCTGAGGTTTGCTGTGGCTGTACTTTGTCACACGAGGTGACACAAGTGCAGCTCCCGGAGCCCCGGACAGCAGGAGCCACCTGCGGGAACCATCAACAATTACAGCTCTAACCTGTCCCCGGAGCTGGCTGGGGAGGGGACACCTTCCCTCCCCTGTCATGTTATTACAGTGGCCTTTGAGAATTTGGAAAGTTCTGGATATCCCCGGGATGCTGACACCGGCACAGTCCCGTTGCTGGGGAGCCAGTAGGTGGCTAAATATGTTCCAGGTCTTCTTTAGGGTTAAACAAGTGTTTAAGAACTGCCAATTGCTGTTCTGAACATGATGGACCTTCAACATGAACTGGAGTGGTGCCACAAGTGACATTCCTCATGCACCTTCCTCAGTCCCTTTGGCAGCAGAGGGCAGGATGCAGTTTGCTTTCCCTTGGAGGGATGTCTGGTGCATCTGGAATCGACTGTCCCAGGGGTGGAAGCACAGCCTGCCATGGAGTGCCTGGAGGGAAGCTCCAGAGCACCTGGTGACATTGTCTGTGGGGTGACAGACGCTGTCTCAGTCTGCAGCAAGGCACACATCCCACGCCAGGTCACTTGAGCCTTTCACATGGCTGTGCCACCCACCCCTGCAACTCCCTGATGTTTCTGGCTTCAGAAATTGATAGGAATCTTAAGCGAAAACAAAACCAAATCTGGCATTCTGCATAGCAAAGAATCGATCTAAAATTAAATGGGATTTAGTTCGCCTCCCGAGCTCTGGATGTGACAAATTTCAGAACAATGAGATATGAACCATTTAGAACTCAGTGATCAAAATAGCATTTCTGATGGAAAGATTCCAGATTGGACTGTAGCAACGGTAACTATGTTGCAGTAAGGCCAAGTCTAAAAAAGCCCCTAAGATATACAAAGGGAAAGAGCCATTTTTTTCACATGTCCTCTCATGAATATTCCCCCCCTTGGTCACGGCGTGACAATAGGAGAGCTGGAGTCAACACAAAACTATTCAGTTGGCTATCCCTAAGTTCTTTACATAGCTCGTAGTGCTTTAAATATCTTTGCCCCCTGAAAAGTTAAATTCATCCCACATTCTTCTGGGGAGGCTCAGGGCTGGCATTCCAGCAGCGTTCCTAAGGGGAGCCTTACAGAGCTGGAATGCATTCACAGGTACTCTCCCTTCCCCCCAAGTGAGAAATCACAATTATGGGATGCAGGGAGAATCAACATCATTTGGGAGACAAAAGTTTCATAGTGCAGCACGACTTAAAACAGACCACAAGTCTGCATTAAACACA
>VYXD01001002.1:1720472-1734204 GCA_013397195.1 Hylia prasina | reverse complement strand
TTGTGGGAAATCATGTGCTAATCTGCAAAAAAAACCTAGGAATGTAAAGAAGTCCTAAAAGCAATGAAATCCTAATAGTTTTTTAAGAGACTAACGGGATTTGAATTCTCCAACTAAATTAATTGATCATAAGACTGATTCATCAAAATTCATACTTCACCAATGCTGGTCTGTGGGGCTGTATGACCCTGGCAAGCACAAAGGTTGTGGTCAATGAAATTAAAACTTGTTCTTCCACTCAAAGCTGCAGATTCCATTACGCCTCAGGTTGTTCCCAGTGTTTGAGATGAATGCAGGGAGCAGGTTTACAAAACTTCCAAATCCTGATTTAGTGAAAACTCCTGTTTCCAGCTTTTCTAATGACGTTTCACCAACATCGTGAATTTAACATTGTATTTTCTTCTAAGCACTGGCCAAAGGGGGTGTGAGCTGCAAACAGATGTAATGTGGGAAGATTTTCACACTGAAAGGAGGGAACAGACTGCATTTCCTTGGGGCTGCACACAAGACCTTCCTCTATGAAAAGCTCTCAGTGGGGTGGAAAGGTGTAACTGCCAATATCTTCACTTCACCAACGCAGCTCAGACTTCAGCAGTTTATGTGGAAAATTTACAGTAAATTTGATGTACCCAGCCTAATTTCTACTTCATTCACATTATACAAAAACAAGATGCTTTTCTGCTTTTCTTTCCCCTAAAAGAAATGGAACTCTGGCAACAGCACCTTTTGAGAGCACTCCACTGCTGGTGAACATTTCTAGTTCATTTTGTTCAACAGTGGAACAGAAATACTTGTTAGTCACTGGAGCTCAACCACTTTATAACTGGCATAGCCATAATTGATAAGAAATCAATTCCTTGTGCCAGCTGCATAATTTCATTCACAGTTTTACTTCATCTATCAAGTAATCTCAAAAGCCCTCAGGCCCTCCCCAGATGCAGAAGAGAGAAAACCTCTGTTACTCTGTTTTGAGAACACCCTCAACTGCCAGTTCAATTTAACACCACGGATTTCTGTACATCCTTATTTTTTAGGCTGCCATTACAAAGCAGGTGCTTTTACTCACAGAACAGAATTCTCTCTTACAATGCAGGACATCTGACTTGCACATCAGATTGCTGAGTAATGTTAGAAATTTCCATTAATATTTCTTTACAAACCTTTCTTTCAGATAAAACTGCATACAAGGTGGTTATAGCCAGTGGTATTTACAGGCTTTTTATCTACTCAGTGAGCTTTTTTAGTTCTACCTAAAGCTGGGTTCTCCTTTCATGAATAGTTCATGTCACACCTATCAGGTCATAGGTTTGATCTTTGTCATACAGGCCTTGGCATCTCCTGTGGGATTTTATTATATGGGAAGAATCTGTTTCCTTATGAAAAATATAAATTGCTTACTTGATCCTTGATTGCAGAGCTATTAATGTGCTAAGAAAGAACATTTTCAATTGAAGGTAAAGGTTTTAGGCTTCTTCAAGGATAACATCTAAACCCCCAGCATGACATGACTGTAATCCTGTCCAACAACACACACAAACCACAAGTTTCCAGTTCTCTGTTGACAGAGAACAGCCATCCACAGAGCTAAAAAAGCAGTTTCCCCATTAGGTGCCCTAACAAAGTTTTCAAACTATTCAAACTCAGAGGCATAAATCAAGAAAACAAAGCTTTTGCAAGATGTTACATGTAAGTTATACTAAGAAGTTAAAGAAAACCATCTGGGCATAAAATGTAAATACAGCCAGTATACAAAAATTAAGAGGAAAATAAAACCAACCATGCATTTCAAGTGCCCCAAACACAGAGCTTTCATTCTGTAAGACCACTGAAGTTTAACTCCGATCATCCAGCTTGGACAAAAAAGTCATTTTTCAAAATACCAATGAACCAGGGCACTAAAGCTTATGCAAGATGCAGCTTTTTTCAACTTCTTGGCTTATTGAAGATACAGTCCTTCAAGGTGGGGAATTACCAGCATCCCTTCAGTGGCAGCTATGAATCAAAGCTGGGAAGAGATGGTGACTTCCTAAATCATCATGGGAAATATCTAGCAGGATTAAACCTAAAAGGTTTGGTTCAGTTTCCTGTATTGCTGAATCTTCAGTTTCTGAAGGGTAAAACAACCTGGACTTGCTTTATAGGCTCAAGAGATTCAGAGTAACCCTGGGAAGAAGAAAGAGAAGAAATCCTGAACACACTCCCAAGGACAGGGGCCTGCAGTCTGGAAGGGGATGAGAAAATACCTCAAAATGCTCTATCCCTGTACAACAACTGTTTTTCAAAGGTGTCTCCTACAACAAACAAAAAAGAAAATCTTTTTAAAACCAAAACCTAGAACTTAATGGTATAAAATACTCGAACTCTGGATTTTTCATGCTGACTTAGTTCAGATCACTTACATAAGTACTTGAGATTTGATTACATAGCTAGATTTTTTGTTTATTTATTTACTTTTAAACAGGATGCTTGCTTGGGTTTAAGTTAGTTTGGGGAAAGGGAAGTAGGAAGATTTTGAAAACAAACAAATTACTTACAAACAGACAACTCAAAAAAACCCAACAAACCCCAAATAAAAAATTATAAAAAAATAAACCAAAGTTCTCCCTGTCTCTTGAGGCTGATACCTTTGGATTCTCAGCACAGTCCTCTTCTTCCTGAGCTCATGGAGTGGCTGGGAGGGACCAGCAGCATGGAACCCTTGGCAGAGCCCAGCTCACACATGATGAGACTCAGTTTATCGCTGATTTCAGAGATAATTATCAAGAAAGGGATTTCTGGCTTAATTTCCTGATTTGAGAAGGGAGTACGTGATCCCAATCATAAACCATCCTGTGAGCAGCAAATGGTGTCTTAACAGCATTTATAGCTGAAGTTTAAAATACTCATGGAGTTTGTATAAAACAGATGTGAATTTTCAAACTAAACTAACAAACTATTTTCCTAAGAGGAAAGAGGTTGAAGCAGCAGAGGAAAGCTCTGTATCTTCCTCTGTTTCTGAGGAATCAGAACGGGAGTGATGGTTCTTTGACAGCTAATGTACTGAGTTGCAGTTTTCCTGCTGATCTGTTTTTATTCTCTTTTCCTGAATAATTTTTTCATAGTCTGCCTTTCACACTTCTAGGAAATTCTATCTACATGTGCTTTGTTGATAGGGCTCATCTGTCTATTTAAAAAATACATGTTTTTTCCTCGCAGACGTGATATTGTATTAGCCTTACGTGTTGAAGTTATTGTCCCAGATATTGTATTTACTTAGGACTTTAGCCTGAAATCTGCATCTGTTCTCAATCCATCCATAGGAGCCCTAATCTCTAATAGGCTCTGAAATCACCAATGTGTTGGGTTTTTTCTACTCTCTTTTCCTAAGCCAGCTAATGTGAAATAACCTGGGCCATAATTTTCCTGGTTTAGTCAATCTTTTCTAAACCACCTTCAGTTTTCCAACTGTAAACATGTCTGTACCAGGAACAATCAGAACAGAGGAAAGTAGCAACCACTTCTTATGCATATCAAGTAGATCAAACAATCACATCCTTCTCTTTTGGCCCTTTAAGCTGATGCTACAAACCAAACATTAAAATAAAATAAAAATAAAATAGCTCCATGTCATTCTCAGGGAGGCCAAGTGCTCCTAGAGTATGTCCTTTAGCTCCAAAAAGCACATACTGAAAAATTTATCATAGAATCATTGGGTGGAGTCACGGTGACTGTTAGGAAGGCAAGAGCAACTAAATAAAATAGCAAATAAAGGCTTTCACTGAAAACTGGCAAATAAGTCTGAACCTTATTAGAAAACCTCAGGCTCAGAGCAGAATTTTCTTCATAGAAATAAAACATGCCCCTTCAATTAAAGCTTAACATGTTCCTGCCAAGGCACCGTGGTGAAACACAGGCTGGAAGGACAATGGAGGCTTCCAGCGCCTGGTGTGGCATCGCCTTGAGTGGTGATGGACTGGAAAGATGCAGCTCTTCACAAACAGTTTGAACTGTGACCCAACCCTCTCATGAATGACAGTCTCAGACATTCTGAAATCACAGGAACTGTTTGTCTAAAAAAAAAAAATCTCCAGAACATCGGGAAAACAACTTTTGGTTTTTGGCAAAGCAGAGGAGAAGTCCCAGTGGCCCAGTGCCACGGTGCCAGAACTCTGCAGAGCGAGGGTAGAAGAAATGCATTCATTAACTCAGCGTTCAACCCCTCCCCTTAAACCCATGAAAAATTGCTTCTGTAGTAAATAATTATGGAGGATTTACCACATATGAGAAGAGTACTGAGTTTAAACAGTGTCATGCCCTTTATCCCACTGCGAACTGCAGTATCTGGACATTTGGCACAGCTGCTGTCCTTGTGTACTCTCACAGTTTGGTAACAGGAACCACAATCTCAGTACCCCTGAGAAATGTAAATTTGTTACATTATTTGTGTTGCTGCCTCATAACTTCTCCTCCTTGATCTTGCTTTCTCTACTTATTTTACTGGCAGTAAAACTCAGTAGATTAATAATGCTATTAATACTTTACTTTCTCTGCCAGATCTTCTTGGGTGGCCAGTTTCCAGCTGTATAACGATCTTTGCTTGCTTGAAGCTCCTTGTTCTCAATGCCACTCTTTTTACTTTTTACTTTTTTTTTTTTTTTTGTATTCTGCAAATTTTAAGGCCTCAGTGCATTTTCAGAACTGAAGATGGAAACTATTTGAAAGCAGTGGTTACAATTAATTAATAACTCATGCATCTTTTCTCTGAGTAACTGAAAGTAAATAAAGGTACCTGAATGACACTCTAGCTGGTTAGACATCTATGAGATTTAGTGGAAAAAGCTGATAATCCATATTTAATTCATACTTTATGCTATTTAACTGGAACCTATAAAAATCCTCATTGCTTTTTGCAGCTACCCTGTAGTCAGTGATTTTCTGCCCATCACTTTTATGGCAGTGATGGACATAAAAGATCCTTGCCTGCAGATTCTGACTCATCACAAAGTGAATACAAGTCCTGTGTCCTCTTCAGCTATTTGTCATTAGAGTGACTACCAGTCTGACTTTAATTCGTACACACATTAGGTTAAACTTTGCTGGCAAAATATCAAATATCAAAAGCAGAAACTCTGACTCCTACTCCTCTATTCCTTGACTGAGAAAAGATAAAACAGTAAAAGGAAAAATGTCAAAACAATAATAAATTACTCCCCAGCCAGGGTTAATAAATTACATTATGGCCTTTCTAATGTGTGAAATGCTGTTACTCAAGACTGGAAAGGCATGGAAACAATTGCACTTCAGAGTGAGAGGAGTATGATCCCAACTCTTTTGTTCCAGTTCAAACACCACACACGACCCTTGCTAACAGCTGTGGTGCATTGTGCCTCCCTGGGTCAGCAAGGTATATCCAGGCTCCAGGGAACAGCTTGAAGCATCATTGTTTCTTTGGAAGTGAGAGTCAATAAAAATCCTGACAAAGGAATGCAGCCAGGCTCTATGAGCTGTACAGATTCCAGTCCTTCTTCATTCCCTCCCTCATCAAGTCCTTCAAAGAATGAAACAGCTTTTTGAACTTGCTTTTTTCCCTAATTTGCCTCAATTTTCTTTTCGATGCTTGCCACAATGTATTTTCTAAAATATATGAAAAGTAACACAGTCATAAGAAATTATCCCAGACTCTCTCTTTTCTCCAAGCCTGTAACAACACAACCATGGCTTGACAACTTTTGCAGATGAAGAATTTTCAGCAGGGAAGTAGCAGAGTACCTGGGAAGCTCAAATGACAGACAGCCACTCTAAACAGCCTGGTGCCTGCTTAACTCTTTGCTTTAAAGGAGCACTCAGAGGCAAAACACAGAAGCAAAATCCCAGCCATGCTGTGGGAGGGATAAACTTTACCCTCGGCCAGAGATTGACATCTCATTTTCTTCCTTTACACTGTTTCTTTATTTCTTTTTTCTCTACATCCCCTACTAACGTCCTATTGTATCTTTTTACTTTTTGTTTATTCTTCCCTGTTTGCTTCTGTTGTCTTTATAATAGAAAAGATAACTTCTGTGAAAAGTGAGTTAATTCACCTCCTCTTTTCCCCATCCTTCATCTATTGTTTTTCCTCATTATCTTTCCCATTTCCCCACAAAACACTGCTACCTTCCCTGTCCTATTTTGGCTGATGCCCTGATATTCCTCCCTAGGAGCTCAGGGAGAACATTCTTTTGGCCCCCACTCTTTCCTTATAATCTGATTTACTGAAACTTGCTTTACCAACCCCAATAAGAGAGGGTGAAATGCAGTTGTGGAAATGTGAGCAAGCTCCATCAGCTGCATTCAGAACTTCCATGCAGGTTGTATGGTGCAGTTACTGTCCCTCTGCCTCTCTTCTTACCCTGATGTTTCAGCCACACAGAAGGTAACTCATGTACTCAAATGTTCAAAATGTACAGAAATCCTGCCTAAAGTTCTGCACAAGTTCCAGGCTTGTGCTCTTAAGCTGAATGTGAGGTCAAGACCCTCCACAATAAGTACAGCCACGTCAATGAGAACAGATAAATAGATTCAGAATTCCCATGTTACTTTAGGTTTGTGTTCATCTCGTAACTCCCTGTGTTTACTTTGCAGCCCTCTGCCTCTTCTGCAAAGGGCTGTTCCTTTTGAACCATCAAGGAAGATGCTGTCAACTCTTGTTCTTCCAACAAACCAGACTAAACACCACATTGCCACAGACATGAATTTCATGACTGGAGCTGCTTTGGATATCTGTGCCATCCGGTATTTACCAACAGCCCCTCAAGCTGAAAACAGCTCAGTAACCTGGATCTGCCGGGCAATTACCTCGTGCCATAAGACCTGCTGGGTCTGTAATGCACTCCTCAGTGGAATATCAGAATGCACAACCCCCAGCTGTGCATCCTGAGCACTGCAGGAAGGGCTGGAACTCTGCACATGCACCTTGGCAATGCACGAGCTTCCTTACCCTCCCTTGGTCAAACCTGCAGCAGCCCTGGGCCACACGACCCACACGTGAGATGTGCAGGTGTTCCCCAGACACTGCAGCCCCTGAGCCCCCGGAGAGCCTCTCCAGGGACAGGGGAGGTTTAACCTGCCCAGCCTCTGCACCAAACTGGAATAGTCCCAGAGGGCTGATGGATCACTCACAGCACTGATGCCCAGCTTGGCCCTGTCTTTGTGCTCCGACGTTTGTGCGGTTTCATCCCAACAAATCTGGATGATTATAATATCATGCCATTGCAAAATGTAATTTATTCACAAAATAGGTGCAGGAACTAAAGGTTCAGGTTCAGTCAAAGCTTATCAACAAAGCAAGCTGCTCTCAGAGGGCTAGGTGTGAGCAGCACTTGCAGTTTGTCATGTCACACTGTTTAAATAATACAAGTTCATTTTTCATTTTATTTTCCCTTTACTAGTTCATACAGGCAGACACTTGTTTATTTCTCTCTGAAAGTCTTTTCTTAGTGAGAGATAAGTTACTTGGGGAGAGGAAAGGTTATATATTCAAACATGGTGTCAAGGTTGTTGCTAAACTGATGAGTCTCAGCTGTGGATCCTCTCAAAAAAGAAATGGTCAGGCCTATATTTGTCTTTAAAATTTGATTTACCAAGAACTTGCAATAAGGAGTCATTAACTTAATTAGTAGTTGGTAACTGCTGCAGAATTTTCCTTTATACTACAAGGCAGCACCAGAAACACTTCTCTCTTACAAATGTTGTTAAGTAAAAATTTGAAGAGGAGATTTGCTACAGAACAAAGGTGGTTATGATCAGTCTGTTTGGTTTTTATACAGGTGAATAAACTATTATCACACAGTATTCTGACTGCTGTACATTAACAGGCTGGTCCACCTGGGCACACCATACACAATAAATCAGGTTTTTGCCATGAATGTGCACATTTTTTTACACCACGTATTACATTAAGTTTTGCTCCAGATTGCCCTTATTATGTAACTGTTAGAAAACACCTGTCTCACCTATGGATTTGTAAATAGATATTCCTGTCTACCAGGGCTCCAGCACAAGGTATTTTCAATACTTGCAGTCACCCGCAGGTCACATCACAGAGCCACAGCAAGAGAAAAGCCCCCAAAGTGCTTAAACAGGCAAAAAGAAATCATCAGAACCCAGAGAGGCCAAGCTTTTCTGCAAAATTCATGTTCTTAATGAAAAGCCAGCAGATGTTGTAAAGCTCTTCACAGCCAGAAGAGCTACGAACCACATGGTTTGCAGCACAAGCTTTAGGCTTTTATTCCACCCAAACTGCTGCATCTCTGCTCAAAGAGAGCTGTAAAAAGTGCCCCAGAACCTCCCACTGCTGTTCCATCAGCTCCCAGGGCACAACAGTGGCACTGGCCAACACTCACCTCTCCAGCAGCCCAGGGCACTGCTGCAGGCAGCACAGTGGATTCAGGGCTTGTGGTCCTTTGGTTTTCCAACAAATGCAAAAAAAAAGCCTCTTCAAAGGCATCCAGGCAGGCTTCAGCTCCAAGAACAGGAGCTCCCAAGGAGGAGCTGCCAGAGAAGCACATGGATTTTACTTTTTGTATAATAACCTGCAGGTCAGCCATGGCTTTGGGGACATCCCCAGACTCCAGCCCCCTTCCTCCAGCTTATCTTTACACCTCCCTCTCCTCCCAGGACTCCAGACTCCCCCAGCCACTCACACTACAAATGATTGACCACAAGTTTCCTACCAGTCTGCTGAGGAAGGAAAACCAGGCCAGACCCAAACCCTTATACGTGCACACCACTCCCTCCCTCTCCACACCACCCTCCAGACTGGCTTCTGCCCAAAATGATTTGTTTTGGTGCTTGGATTTTCCTCCCTGCCTTTGCACCTCCAGAAACAAGCTGTCCTCCCAAGTCCTTGCTAATTTTTAAATGTGTGAAGTCCTTTTGGCAAGACAACCACCTCAGCTTTTCACCACCAGCTTCTTATTTGCTGGCAGCTCCCTGTCCATTCTTTACAAACACAAGAAGTGTTCAGATTGATCACATTTTGATATGGAATTATCTTTGTTCAGTAACATGCCCAAACATGAATAAATATGAAGGAAAAGAACTGTTTCACGTAATAATTGTAGAAAATTCCCTTCCTGTTAAATCCTGTTATTTTCACAAAGGCAGAGATTGTTTGGATCAAGGAAGGGAGGTCAGGTTCAGATCCTGGGGAGAGTGGTGTGTAGTGATAATAACACTTAGAATTTTTGCAGCATTCCTTATCCAGAGATCTGAGCCCTGTCTCCAGTACATTACAACAGCAGGATATGTTATCTTATGCAAACTCCTTCCTAAATTTCACAATAGCCGTAACAAGCAGGAATCATGAAATTAGCGTGGCTGAAAAACAGCCACAGAGCTCCTTCTGCACGTTGCTTTTATTTAAGTAAAGTGAAACACAGTCAGAGCTCAGGCATTAATCCTTGTCACTGTTTACCAAGGATCTACGTTACTCTTAATGGTATATAAATACTAACAGTAATCAAAAAATGGGAAAACAGAAAGGAGTATCTGAACTCTCCTCCTTTAAGCAAGTTACCCAGTTGCAACCCCTACAAATGCTCAGTTGCCCTTTTACTACATCTGGTTCAAAGGCCACTAAAAATGGGATTCTTTGCACTGACATCAAAGGGCTCTGGATGGGGCTGTCTGAAACACGAGGGGAGACGAGATTAACTTCAGCTTTCTGCCTATAGAGCTCCAGCAAAAAGTAACAAATAATAATCAGAAGATAAGGTTTTCTTGAGAACCCACTGATTTCAGCACATTTTTCCAACGTCAGCTACCACTGTGAAGTTGCTTGCTTTGTGAGAGTGATGCAGAGTGTGCTACTAAACACAGTGTTTGCAGCTTAATATGACCTTTTCTTTCAATAATACTAAAGAACACATTGACTAAGAAGGAAGCAAGAGGGTGGGAAAAGAGATATGAATGGTTTATAAAGCACTAGATTGGTTGTCTTTATTTAGTACCATATCTGTATTGATCAGGCTTTCCTCCTGGCCTGCTGTGAAGCTGTAAGAACAGGCATCGGTGCCAAAAATCCTGCACTGCTGCTGAAACTTTACCCTACCTTTTAACTACAGGCTTTATTACTCGTGTAAGTACATCCTAGGAACTCAGCTTTTAAAGTGGTTTTTCTCAGTAACCAACTTTATTTAAACACATCTGGAACTTCTTTGTAACTCACAACTGCTTTGTGTAGTCACCTGTATGAGGAAGGTTAAATGCTGTGGAATTCCTGCTGGGGGCTCTGATTGCCCCACAACCACAGGAGTGGATGGATAAAGCAGGGACACAAGGGGCAGAGGAGTCCTAAACAAACCCGAGATTATGTTCCTAATTGAAATGGCAGCCCAGGGTTTTTGCATATAAAATCTGGAATCTGAGCTCACTTTCCTTCACATCATCTGTTTCAGCTGCTCCACATTCCAGGACTCCTTCAGCCTTGACCTCATCCCTGAGATTATTCTCCCGCCAGTCAATTAGAAGTTCTCAAATATACAATATTTATACCCGGCAATGAGGCAGATCTGCTGATTGTCTTTCTTCAGCTGCCTGGGTGGCCCTAAGAATGAGGAAGTGTCCCAGGACTGGGGAATTCCCATTGTCTGTGGTGCTCCCAGCACTGCCAGGCTGGGCTGCACAAGGGCAGGAAGGGATCTGTTGGAATTGGGAAGATCGAAGGTATAAAGAGAAGGATTAACTCTACACATTTTGTCCACGGCTCTCAAGATTTATGCAAAGCACCCATCCACCCTAAAGATCTTGAAACTGGAAAATAAAAAGGAATTTATGGAGTTAAAACAATTTGAAAGGAAAAGCTGAAAATAGATCTCTTGGCTTCCAATCTCTGCCTGCTACTTTCAAGCCTATTACTCCTTTTTTTTTTTAAAATTAAATGAAAACATAATCATTAAACAGATTTACAAAACTATTTTGCATTATATATGAATATCACTGACAATGGTATCCAGATATCTTTTATCTCTTACCCCAAATCAAAACAGACCCTGGATTTTAAAAATTTGTTGCTATTTCCTTAATCAGCTTTCTTGTTTTGAGAGTTCTGTATTTATGAAACAAAAAGTTCTCAAGTCATTGGGTAATATATGACCCAAACAACTTGATAATCAATGTAAATGAGAATCAGGCCTACAGTACCAGGAGTATTAATTCCTTTGATGAGAGTATCTTTCTTCCTGTAGTTTATGTCTTATCTTCTTCTAAAGCTTACATGAGGTCTTTTGGCCAAACCCTTGCCCTTAATTTCTGAACCCTGGCGGCTGATTTAAGAATATATTTTATTACTCCTTTTGTTTGCACAGCACTGGGTGCTGATAGGGTCTTCCCTGGCTCTTCAGAGATTAAACAACACATGGAAGAAAAAGTAGAGCAATGCAAAAGACAACTTGAAAATTTCATGCAGAAAACAGAACAATACTTTTTAGGAAAATGTTGTTAAATCAGTTCACACACAACACAACTTGATTTTGTTATGACATATCTATATGTATGATAAAGTTATATGTTTCTCATTTCTATGATAGATCTGCATCATTATTATAAAAATGAATAACAGTTGCATTAAGGAAAATGAAATTCATGAATCAGAATTTAGACTCATGTCATTGTTACTTATAATACCTGCAACATGAAACCAGTATTTCCTACTCACTCAGTGTTCTGTTAAACAGTAACTGCACAATAAATCTTTTTCTTTCCCTGATAAGTTAAAACACAATCATAAGCATTTGTCAAAATCAATCCTGTATCCAGCAGCAGAGAGTATATCTAGAACTTCCTGATCTGAAGCAATTAATTTTTTCTATATATATAAGAAACGGAAATAACTTCAAACCAATTCCTTTTTTCAGAGATGTTTTGTCACAATATTTTTCAAAACAGAGCACCCATAGAACTGTGAGGCCCAAACTGTAACTCTGCTGATGCTTGGGGAGCAGGATTTGATCACACACAGACCCCCCAGCCCAGCAAAACCAAGGGTACAAACATTTCAGGTCATTGCAGTTCTTCAGAAAGGTGAGCAAGCACTTCTTTCCCAGCTCAAGCATTAACTTCAATACACTGTTGAATTTAGTAATTTACAGGGGTTCTACTCCCTCCTGTATTCATTACGAGAACATCTTGTCATTTGCACAAAGGTGTGAAATAAAAGCCATTTAAATTTCCACTGAGAGCTGCGGGCTCACTCGAGGCTATTGCCCTGCCTGGTGACCATCGTGCTTTTGTGACCAGCTGTGAATATGGCCCACTACAGAACTCTCAATCTTCAGGCACTGACAAAAGGCAAGGCTTGACAAGCTGACAAAACATGACATCTTAATGAGGTTTCTTTGCAAGTGTTACTGGATAGTCCTCACCAGAAGCTGGAGTCGGGGGCAGGGCTGGAGAAGAATGTGAGGTGGTAGAAGATCCTCACTTGGATAACTCCTGGGTGATCCTCCCAGGATCTACTCCAAACCAGATTTTAGTGAACATGTTAAATTGGCATGATACATGAAAGAAATATTGGCTACAGCTCCTATTGTTAGCACTTAAACATTCTTAAATTAAACATTACATTTTGATTTTAAATATCCACTATTAAATTTGCAACCTTTCTCCATGTGCTCTCTATAACGTGTTTCCCATAACAGGATATACTACACATACTACTGTAAAAAAAGATATAGCCAATTACCTTAAACCTTTGCCTATTATCACTTAATAGCTGATATTATGATAGAAAACGGGGCCACAGGCTGGAGTGTTATTCTAGGTCCAGCTATAAGACAAATATGAAATTTATCTTAAGTGTTGCACTCTAGGTGAGTTGGCCTGCAAAGAAGTGCTCATGGTAAGTAGGGAAAAGAAAGTATTAATAAATTGGTGACTTAATTTCACCCAGGGAAATCAGTGGCAGAGTTCTTTCTTTTTTTTTTTTTTGGGGTGGGGGGAAGCCCCAAACAAACCTGTAGCCTGGCTTTGACTCAAAAAGCTGCACTTTTATCACGCGAGCGATTCCTCCTGGAATCAGACACGGAGCAACAGGACCAGGTCATTTAAAAAGCGCTGAACGGAGAGCAGCCCAGCGGGCTGCGCCTCCCCTGGCGTTCCCGGGAGGATGTGCTGCTCCATCGCTGCTTTTACCTGCCGGGGGGAGCGGGGGCGGTGCGGGGCCGTGCCCGCCCCCGGCCCGCGCCCCGGGGGAGGCCGGCAGCTGTCGGCGGGTGGGAGGCGTCTGCAGCTGGAAAACAGCAGCTCCGGCTGCTGATCAGATCTGAGGGTGGGGTGGGAGGTGTGTGTGGGAAAAGCCAAGCGATGGATCTTCCCTTCTTTTGACGACGCTCTCCCCTTCAGGACTAAGTCTGCGCTGGAGGAAAATAACTGCGAGGGAGAAGTGCTATACGCACCTCGGTGTGGGAGCTAACTCACGGGAGCAGCGTGCGCCGCCAGCCCCAGGATATTCCCTGCCTCCAACCTGAAGTGATTCCTCCTGGAACGGTTCAGTCGCGCCTGCAGTTCACCTTTGCCTGCAGTTAACCAGCGTGCAATTTGGGTTTAATGGAGCTGAGTTTATTGTTCCTCTTTGGACTTACGATAACGTCGACTGCAGGTAACGTGAATTTCTTTCTTTCTTTGCCCGCATGCACGCATGCACACAAAGAAAGGCTGGGCGGGTTTTTTTGTTGCCTTTTTTCCTTTCTTTCTTTCTTTTTTTTGGTGTTTTTTA
>VYXD01001002.1:1688295-1720107 GCA_013397195.1 Hylia prasina | reverse complement strand
GCTCGGCCCCCGAGCCCCCCCCGGCACCTGCCCGGCCCGGGGACCCCGCACGCCGGGACAGGGACCGCGGCGTGCCGGGCAGCGGGGACAGCAGGGAAAAGCCGTGATTTCCCACGGGAAATCTAACAACTGACCCGCTGGGAGAGCGAGAATAGTGTGTGTGCGCGCAGCTGTACTAGTTTTGACACAAAGTAACGTGGAAAAATACCGAGACGTTAAGATAATGTTTGAAAAAAATCAATATGCCAGATTTTAAGATGTTGCAAAAGCAAGTCTTTTACTACTGCGCTCTGCGGAAACACAAGCTTTTGTTTCAACTCGTAATAAAAACAAAATTTGAAGCCGTTTCCCCTGGATTGGAAGTTGTGAGCTCGGCACAGGGCGGTGAGGGTGGAGCACACGTGCAGAAAAGCTGCTCTGCTGTCTCCACTGACGGTGCTCAATGGGAAGAAAGCATCCAGGAAGAGTGACACTTTGCCTACATCCTAAAGGTTAGAGGCCTCCTTTCCCTACACCGCTGTATAGAGCTGAGTCTTGCTGAGTAACCAAAACAGACTTCAGATTTGTAAAGATTCTCACAGGCTGACAGGTTCCTGTAGCAACCACAGCGATCAGGTCAGTTACAAAAATAATCAGAGCAGATGAACCTGAAAACAAATCACTTCAAGAATTAAAGTTCTTCAGACTCTGTGATGTGAATTTCTACACATACCACCAAGTATTCCAGTGACTACAGTCTGGGAACAGTTGTGATGATTCAGACCTGCCTTTGAGTCCATTGCAAAGCTTTTAATGAGATTAAGATAACAAAAGGAGTAGAAAAATAGAAAGTAGCAATAAACCAGGTTAAGTCAAATGGGGGTTAGGGTACTTAATTTGTAAATTCACGTGTGTGTCCTGGCTAGAGGTCATGTCTGATGACATCTTTTGAACTTCTACCAACCTGTAAGTATCATGTATTCACACAAGTCATTCAATTCTTTGAGTTCCATACCTGCACTAATCCACCCCAGGATTACTTAGGGTTATTTTAGCCAAATATTTATGACTCAGTAAATTTAAGTCAGAGCTCACCAGTGAAAATGGGGGAATGACATTCCTTTTCCCCTACGCACTGAATAAATAGGCTTCTGCTAATTTTAAACATACACTCCTTTTTTTTTTTTTTTTTTTTGGATATCCTCTTTTAAGTCTACAGGATTTACAGTTTTTGTTCCAGTGCCAAAATTATTTAGTGTGCATTCATTCAGTGATGTGGAGGGTTTTCCTACATGGAAGTTTTGTGCCAATATCACTAAAAAAAAAAAAAAAATCACTAAAAAAGCACTTTCATGATACCTGTAGATTGGCAATGAAGTCTGTATACTAATCCAAATATTGAACAGTTGGGGTTCTAAGTCTTTGCTTTCTTAACTGAAGGCCTTTGTACATAAAATAGCAGCAAATCTTTCAGATATGTAAAGTTTACCCCCACTGGGGATAAGTTAACCTGAAATGATTAAATGTGAGGACTAGGAAATCCTCTTTTTATAATTTTTATGCCATGTGGTGGGATGTTTCTATGCAAACCATGGAATGCATACATTCAATTTCAGTATTAATTATTTACACAGAATAATACATTTTTAACTCTAAAGACATGAACTTGTATAACCTATCAACACTGTTGGAACTGGGTGAATTGGGCTGCTGTCAACCTCTGAGGTTGACAAAGAGTGGGTGGATGATGGTGAAATTATTCAGGAATTAGTCCAGCAGGGACTGAATTTCCTGGACTCTGTCTGAACTGGGCAGCTTTGCTGTCCTGCTCCATGGACAGGTGACAGAATTTTGAGAGTTTTGTACAACTCTCACTGAAACAACGCAGTTGTGAGTTTCAAAATCCCAGGATTCATCCTAGAAATGCTCCCAGGGCAGAGGTAAACATTAAATCAAGTGTATTGGATATTTTGAACTATTTCAGTGCAACAGGAGCAGGATTTAAGAGCTCTAGTGCCATGAACAGGCACTAATTCTGCTCTGGTGGTTGATTTGGAATAACACCTCAGGAAGTTAAGAGGTTCTTCTGGATGTGAATGAGGGGAACTGGGCTTGCTTGGGCAATTTAATATCCTGAGCAAGTTACACTACCTCTTTGAAATGGAAGTAAGCACTGGATGTGTACAGCCTGGCTGTTTGTAAAAGGAGCTTTTACGTTACTCTCATACACGTGCTGTGGAAAGTTTTTATATTTCAAAAAAAATTGGCTCCAGTGCAACTTGGAGGATCAGGATCAGTGAGAGGCCAGAAAGTTGGTTTAAAGTTTGGAGAAGTTTTTCTGCCATCTGTTGATTCTGGTATTTTTCTTACTTATTTACTTTTCAAACCTTACAATTGCTTCTTATTTTTTTCTTTCTTTCCCCCGACTTATTTATTTCACTTTATCACTTCTTGTTCCCCACAAAAATTCCTCAGTACTTTCTGTTTTCAGGCTACTCTTGCCTCTGTCTATAAAGACAAACTTTAATCCCTCCTCTGGTTTCTTCTGCTTTTCCCAACAGGAGCTGTTAAGCATTGTTGTAGTATATTCAAAACAAATCTTGGTCATGGCCTCTCCTCCCTTTCTGGAAAAGCAGTTAAAGCTTTTATTGAAGCTGTTGGAGGCAGAGTGACAATAGAAGGTCTATTTCTATCCCTGCTGAGAAACCACTTAGATCAGCAGGGTGACAGTTGTAGAAAAGCCCAAAATTGCAGAATGTGGAGCCTCTGACTCCCTGCAGCTTTTGCCAATTAAATGAGAAATTATCATCTCTGCACACATGTTTTGAGTATTGCTTTATCCTTGACTTCGAACCACTGCTGTTAGTCCTGGCCATGAAGAGCATCAGCGTTGTTTTGCTATAGTGAGTTTTTCATTCTGGGAACAGGGGGAAAGTGGAAAAGAAGATGACCTAAAGAAAGGCAGGTAAGTCAGAAGACAATAATGCAATTATGTGGTATAGACAGATGTTGCATAACAAAGGTAATTAAAAGTTGGTAAACTGCTCTCACTGATAAGATTGATTAGCCAGGAATTAGTTTGCAATGTACTTTTTTTTTTTTTTTTGGTCAAGTGATTAGTTATGCTTATCTTGATCTATAGCTACAGACACAGTTTAAAGAATGAATTGTCTTGTAAATAGTACCCACTGATGTAATACAGACACAGCCTGATGCCTAATTTTGTAAGTTAAAGAAGAAAATATAGGCAAGAGAAGAAAATATGGGCAAGACTACTTTTAGATTTACACTTCTTCAGAGGAGTCCTATATTTCAATATGAACTGAGGTTGTGTATCCAAGAGCAATAATAACAATTAATAACAGTTAATTCAGTTAATAACATTAATGTTGCTGCATGAAGCTTTATCGATGCTCAGAATGATGAGTGATAGATTAAAAGGTTACAACTCCTAAGAAAGTGTTACTATCATGAGAGCACAGATACCCAAATAGTCATCAATTCTAAAATAAAAGTGCAATGAGAATCTATGGCAATAATCCAGACATTTCCAAAGGAGAATTCCTCACTCAAACTAAGCACCAAAAATAAGAACATTGCTTTTGAAGGGTCTAAAACAAAGAAAAGGTGTTGTTTTTTTTTCCTAAATGACATCATTTTGGTATTTGTTATTATGTTCAAAAGAAGACTGAATGAAAATCTGTAACCACACTGTAAAGTCCAGTTACATGATGATCTAAGAGTTCTGTCTGCCAATTACATGAAACTTCTGAATCAGGAAAATTGGATAGACAAAATGAAAGGCAGATTTCCATCTTACACTGCTCTGCTGCTTTGTACTTAACACATGTTCTGTTTCCTCTGGGGGAGGGCAAGGACATGGACAGGACTCGTGTCTGTCTGTGTGGGATGTTCTGGGAGAGGATCTGGTGAGTGTCCCATGCTGTGTCAGTACATGGGGACCCTGGAAGGATCTGATGCTTTGTCACTTAAAGAAATTTGTTTCTGTGACTTGTGCAAGTCAGATAATCCTTAGCAACAAAGTTAACTCCAGACAGTTCCCAACAAAAAAGTGTTTTCCTGACCTCAGGTGACCACTGGCTGAGGTGTGAAAGGCTTTTCAGACACTCTTGGTTATTGCTGTAAGTGATGATGAATGGCTTTGTCAGGAGCTGAAGGGGCTGAGCAGATCCCACCTGCACCCATCTCTCCAACAAACAAAAGTTAATGATCTTTGCTCATTACTGACTTAGGTTATCATCAGAAAGTCATCTCAGAATGGAATGAACCTGTAGCCTACCATCACTTCACTCAGTTTTACTCACACACCCAGATGATGTCTTGGGATGGTGCTCCAAAAGACAAGATTTAATACAGCCCAGTGGTTGCTCTGCTCTAACTGCATGTTCTGCTGGCCAACTTTTCCTTCATAACATCTTTTTGTTACCTGCATCCCTTTGGTAACTGAATTTTGTTGCACAGAAGCCCACCTAACAAAATTTAAGATGCTTTTAAGCCTTACGGGCATTAAGCGATGTTCTAAATTATTATAATTGCCCCAATTCTGGATAATTATATTAATCATTAAATAAGTATAGGTGATGTCCTGTATTTTACTGGAAATAAAAGTACACAGCTAAAGATCTCTTGTTCAGCAAAACAATTAAGCAGGTGGTTATAAACTCTAGATCAGATTGAAAATCCCTGCCAGACAAAGGCATGATGATAAAACAGTGGCTGCCAGCCAGGAAGCTCAAATAAGGAAGCTGATCTGTCAGCTGAACAGTGCACATGGTTAACCATCAGAACCAAGTGCCAAAACTGAAATGATGAATCTTTGTTGAGTTGATTTGCTGAATGAAGCTCGCCCTGATTTTGCAATCTTTACTATCCACATGTTCACAGGGAATCTGTTTGTCTTGCAAAATCTTCATGTGAAATGAAGAATATTTCAGATAGATTCACTGAACATAGTAACAGGCTCCTGCTGTAATTGTTATATTTTATTGTGGACAAACTGATTTGATTTTAGGCCTCTTTATTCAAAGAGATATTTTTACATATTTAAAATGTGTACTGACACCTTCAGTGTCTCACTGTCTGAAGTGTGCATGGCTTGCATGCCCTCCTCAGTCTGAAAGTAGAATATCTCCTCTGAGCTCACTGACAGCACTCCCAGGATGGATGTTTTACAGCAGTCTCTCAGAAAGACTTGGAATGATTTGGCTCTGCAGTTCCAATCCCACGTCCCTGCAGGAGCTGGCCCTGAGAAGATGAGGTCAGGGATGAGACACACTGATAGCCAGGGCTTTGAAATTTCACTACTGCTGCTCCTGCTGGCCTAATTCTAAGAATAAACACTCTTGAGGGCTGTCAAACCACAGTCACTTTCACCAGTCTTACATTTTAACACCATGTGTTTATTTTCCCCCAGGTTTTTGTTTTATTTGTTTTTAAACCAGCGGTGGGTTTTGAACTGTACAGGCTGTAGAGAGAGGTAGGAACATGCATTAGTGTGTGTTCCTTGTGTGCACTGCTGTGGTGGCTTCTGAAGTGAAGTACTTTGAATTTTAGTTTGAAAAACATCTTAATTTGATTTCTTTTGTCCGTATTTCCCAGCTGCTCTGCCTTTTGGGCTTTATCTCATTGCTTTTGTGCCACTGGTAAGTGGTAAGAACCACTTATTAATAATATTGACTGCCCGTCTGAGGGAGAAAAGGAATAGTGGGAGTTTGGGCCTGACAGACAGAAGATGCTGCTCCAAATTTTACTTATTTCTTTAACTTAATGATCATATATCTTGTAACAGGGCTGGGAGCAGATTGGGGTTGGTATGAGGCCCTGAAGGAGATGCTGAGAGAGGTATTTCTGTGAAACAGTAGCTCAGTTTATTAGGTCAGGTGAGCTCTACCCAGCCTCTCTGGGGGTTTGGGGTGTCAATGGACACCCCCAGGCTTGCTTCATGTTGCTCAGTTATTGTTCTGATTATATTTGAGAAACAAAACCTGTAACATCCCTTTGACAGCCAGGGGAGGAGGATGGAGGGGGATAAACAGCCTCCAGATTCTCACAGTGCCTGACTTGGGTACCAAGAAGCCTCAGGGGGAGGAAAATCAAAGAACTCACGTGGTCAGTGAACCTGAGTGATGAATCTGATGTGTGCAATCTTTGGCTTATTACCTAAGTTAGCTGTAACTAATGAACTAAAACTAATTGGCATCCTTGCAAATTAGCAAGTATTAATTAAAGGATAAGATAGCAAGGTGGTGGAGGTGAATGTTTTTGGATAATAGGAGCTTGTTCAGTATCTAAAAACACTGAGCACTACTAAATTGAGCATGTGGAAAAGAAAGGTGTGGCTATAAAGGATAAAGGTTACTTCATCTGAAAAGAACTTTAACTTTAAAAAGCTACTCAGAAAAAGTGCAGCTTCTGAGAATGTGGACAGGATGACTAAAGCAACAAGTCAGGGATCCTTTGGAGATGTTTTACTCCATAAATAATGATAAGGATGGGTTAATACAGGAGGTACCCCTAATGTGAACTCCTAAAAATCACACCTGTTACAGGAAGAGCTGGAGCCAACTTTCAGAGCAGCCAATGATCTCTTCATCTGTAGAGCTACACAGTGCTACTGCAGTGCCTTTATATTAAAATATACCCAGAAATATCTGTTATTTCCCCCAGGCACCATCCTTCATTCTGGGGACATTTTGTCTCGATTGGAGGATGGTAAATTTTGCTTCTTTTCTGTGCTCTTTGCTCTCAGTGGTCCTTACAGGGATCCCACACATTTTGGGATTGTTTGAAAACACTGGAGATTGTTGGGAGCCTTGCTGGGCTGGATGTGTGCCAGAAAATTTATTGCTGAATCCTGAAATCACAGCATCTAAGATGATTGCTGCAACCCCCCCTCATCCCTTTGTTTTGGCTGAAACTCTCCAGTGCCCTGGAGGTATCTACTGTGTTTAAGTGGCTGGGAAAGTAGAAAATAATAGCAGCTCATAGATCAATTATAACGTAGCATGAGAACCTCAGCCACACGTTATAAAAATTAAAATAAACCAATTGGATTTGTCTGCCTGAATTCTGAGCATTCACTCTGAGTGGAGGACAGCAGGACTCAGGCAAATTCTACTTCCCCATTCAACCTGAAGGTATTAATCCTTCAACAGGCAGTTTTCTTCTGTGGAAAATTTTCACTGCTTCAGAATGGCTGTTCAGTGAAAAAAAGTGACTTGGTGCTAATTACTTGGTACTTCTTGTCTTTTTTCAACAAACAAATGCCTGTTTCTATTAATTGAATAGCAAAACCTTGCTCTAAGGGCTCTTAGGGGGAGAGCTTTTCTGATTGTGTTTTGTGGACACAAAGTACACAAATAATCTAGATTATTTCAGCCTCTGATACCCAATCTGACAAGAACACACTGTGCTTTGATTAGTTCTGTGCTGCTCTGTTATACATGAGATTATCTTCAGTTACTTATCTGTTGCTGACTAATCACAATTACCACACATGGAATGATGGAATAATTGCAAGCACTGGAGAATTGTGCTAGTTTTGTTGGGGTTTTTTGCATACAGAGTAAAGACCAAATAGCTTATATTGAGGACGTAACTATTTCCTTAAACTCAGACCTTCTCTTTGTCAGAAAATGCTTAAGAACTGGGCATGCAGACCTTTATGCACCCACTGGCTGGCTGGAGTAATCATAGTGAACCTCCCAAAGGAGTGTAATTCCTCAGAAATCACAGATTTGCATGCTGCCAATCAGATACCAGTTCAAAGTAGTGCCTTGGAAAGGCTGATTCAGAAATGTCTAGGTTTGCTTATTCTCCACTTTGTAGAGAAGAAAGACGTAAAGGACTCACAGCACACCTTAGCTGTAAATGTGTCTTAAACTCATATTAGTTTACTTCAGGAGAATTTTATTCTCCTAAAGGAAGAAATGCTGCATACTAAGTTAAAGGTCAGGAATTCAAATTTTCTTGTGAAATGTAAACCTTAAAAAAAATTGAATCAATTAAAAATCTGTGGATGCTGCAGAGAAATTTCCAAAAAATTAGTAAATGGCTTAGCCATTAGTACTTTGGCCAGGGACTGGGTCACAACCACAAGGAACACAGTGGAAGGAACTGGTAGGTCAGGATCCCCCCAGTTCTGCCTCTGCCCTACTCCAGCTGATCCTCATCTTCACTGAAAAGAGCCCTGTGTATATTCAATTCATCAAGCTCTTTCTGATGATTTGGGTTGCTTTTGAGGTGTATCTTCTTTGGGTTTGAATTTTTGGATTAGAAACCAAACCCAGGCATATTTGGGTTATTATTGTAGTCCTATCTCCGACTGGCAAATCTGCACATTACCTTACACAAAAACTTCACTTGGACATGCTGGTTAAAAGCTTTTGAAACTTGAAACACTTGAAAATGTCATTGCATTGGCACGTTTCTGGTCCACTGAGAATGAATTAGCCTTGAATACATTTTCTAAGCTATGAAGCAAAACGAACTTCATTAGAAAGATTACAAGCAGTATCTAAAATACCAATTTCCTCCTTTGCTTAAGGCTGTGATTCATGGCTCTTATCACTTGTAATTATAATTATACTCTCCACTCCTCCCTGTTTGCTGGAATTTACTGTCTCTTAGGAAAGGCAGCAGATTGGTAATGGCCCCTTCCTCAATCACTGTAGTTCACATAGTGATGGATTAAGGTAAAATTGAAAGTTGATGACAATTCTGGTTGGTCCATTAATTTGCCAATTGCAGCAATTAAGAATAAAACTCATGCCCTTCTTTCTCTCTGGCTATTCAGGCAGAGCCTCTGACTCAGGGCAAGCTGTGACTCAGTCCCACAGAGCTTTTGGTTTAGAGAATTGGAGTAAAAATGCCCAGTACCGTATTTTGAAAGAGTGAACTTTTGAACAAGGAACCACTTTAAATAGTGAGAATAACATAGTACAGTGTTTTATGTCTCATTAGCATAATGTAGGATGACATCTGCAAAAGTTGCAAGAAGCTTCTTTATGACCTGGCAAACTATCTGTCATTAAACAGGGCTCTCACATTTGTCTAAAACACACAAAATTCATCTTTCCATTTCAGTCCAAGTTGGAGCAGGAAATTGAATAACAGGATTTTACCAGACAGTTTTCATAGAGAGTTTGCCACTGTTAAAAATAAAGGAACTTTCCCCCACTCCTGCCTCTAAATACCAGTTCTTACTTTGGAAAAACCATGAATGTATAAAAAAAATACAACCATGGAGCAATTATTTATGTCAGAAGTTCCCTACATTAGCCATTTCACATTCATTATTGTAAAGCAGATGTCAGTACAGAATTATTAATACTCTTAAATTATAAAATGGGACTCGCTCCTAATCCTAAAGACAACAAAAAGCTTTTTAAATGATGGTTTGAGAAAGGAGGCCAAAATCAAATCCTAAAGGCTTTTAAGGCAAATATGGGTATTCTTGGTCTCTCCCTGTGTCCTGGCATAGGAGTAAAGTGGTGAAAATAAGGAATATTTTCTGCATGGAGGCAGACCAGGCTCTGCTGGAGAAAACCCATCCCCTGGGCTCTGAACACAGAAGAATTGCTTGTGGTTTTCTCTCTCTCTCGGGATGATTTCATGATCAACCTGACTCTGACAGGTTCAGACTGTGAAAGACAAGGTGCACTGCTGCAAATGTACTATGAGTGCAGAGGCTTCAATAAATGATTTGCATCAACTGTACTGATGTTGCATCAAAAATTATTGCAGAGATTAGGAAAATAATGTTTCTGAACCTTTCAGCCCACCATGTGTGTGGGAAAATGGCAAATTTGCAGCTTTCCCATTAGCAGCCTAATGATGTTTTTATGAAAGCAAATGAAAGAAGCAGAGCTGTGTGAAGGTAGTGGTTCCAGACTCATTATTCAGGCTTTGTTCTGTAACCTTTCTGTAACCCTTCTAGATTGACTCTGACTTCCTCTTCCCCGCCTTTTTCTTTCTTTTTTTTCACTCCTCCCCTCCTCCTTCTTGCTTTTGAACACGAGATTCTCTCCAGATTTTTAGCGTTTGTGGATTTGTGGCTTGCTTAGCCCATCCTTCAAGTCCTCAGGAACTTTTATGAGTCTCCAGAAATTTCATGGGGAGTACAGCTGCTGTTGATGGAGATTCTTTAGCAGCTTGGAGGAGAGTAATTTCTGACATCAATCCCAACTATTTTGGGGGATGTTGGCAGGCAGTGATGTCCTTTTCTGATAATAATATTGACTATAACCCATTAAAGAGCAAATCATGGAGGGCAATAGGGGCACCTCCTACTATTTCTTGGTGTGCTGCAGCACAGAATAGGATCTCTCACAGAAAGGTAGAACCACGCAAGGAGGATTATCTGGGAGTTTCTCACATTTGTAACTCCAGGAGATGTGTTCCAAACACGACTGCAGTAAATGAATCATGCTGACAGTTTTCTCAGTTTCTCAGTGATATAATTAATGGCAAATCAGGCTCAGAACCATGAACTATACAATAACTACACGATGTTACTGATCTGGTGAAATCAGCACAGCTCCTCTGTCACTTCAGACCAGCCAAGGCACTGAATGTAACAGATTTTGTGCACTGGGTGGGGAAACCAACACAACACAGGAATAAGGAGTAAAATAAACAATAACCTGGGGATGTATTTGCATCATCTCTTAGGTATTCCAATTTTTTTATTTTGATAGTGTAGCTGCCAATTAATCCTTCCAGTAGAGCTGATTGTCTGCTTATTTATCATCTGGTGAAAGCCTGAGTTGATGGAACAGAAGTTATGATCTGGTACAGGGAGAACTTACATGAGCATAGGGTTTGATTTTTCTGCCACTATTTATTGCTTTCCATCAACAGATCTCTTGACCAAAATAGAAAAGAGATGGAACATAATTTTAATTGGTTCCTAAAATACACAATACGTGTGATTCTCACAACAGGAGGACTGTTCCATATGGACTGTCTAACTACAGAGGCAGCTTTAGAGGCAAAAGGTCCACAGGGCAGACTCCAAGTACTTCCCAGCCCTCATTCCGATGTTCCTGTTCGGATGCTCGTGACCAGCAGTGTTTGCAGTTTTGCAGAAGGATGCAGGACAGAAGAAGGTGAGTGTCTTTCCCTGTCACTGCAACCCGGCCACACGATGAGGCCGTTTCATGCAGATAAATTAATCAAGTTGCATTTATCAGGTGGAACTGATTAAAAGATATTGATTTGAAATAAAGCTCCCCTCTGCAGTTGTGGTGGGTGAGCCCTGGCCAGCAGCCAAGCACTTACACTGATGCTTGTTCACTTCCCCTTCTGTGGGATGGGGGAGTGACAGGAAGAAAGCAAGAAAACTCCTGTGTCACATCAGAGTTTAACAAGCGAAGGAAAGAGGCCAGAGCCAGCCAGTACTGATTGGAATTTTCTTTTTCCTGTTTCTTTTTATGATGTGTTGCTTTTGATACAGCAGATCTGTCCAGTTAGGGGCATGCTGAACTTTGCTCTGCTCTAGAATGTTTTATGCAGTCTGACAAAGAGCATGAAGTTGTCATTTCATGTCTGGTGACAGTGACAAGATTAGGCAATCTCTATTCCACAGAAATCATGAATCAGTGAAAAAGACAGAGGAGAAAGACCAACGCAGGGAAGAGGAACACAATTTCATTCAGTAGCACAGAGAGTCTGGAGGATTCTGAACAATCAGGTATGTTATAGATGCTTAATGCTAAAAAGAAATATTCACTTAAATGTTCTTTGTACTTGCAGAACACTTAATTTTTTCAATTGTATATTGTCACTCCTTACTAAATAAGGACAGATTTGGCCCATCAGTTGTTTGGTTTTTTGGTTTTTTTTTTCTAATTTAATTTTTAAAATAAACTTTACTATACACAGAACTGCTACAACCTTTCTTGTGCTGATGTAACTCCTTCAAAAGTTGGATTATTTGGCTATAAGCCAATACTTTTTTTCTTTTTTTTTAAGACAAGGGCTGTTCCTGTCTGTCATGTGTTTCCTTATTTAGCACTACAGCAAATTAAGCTACACATCCCAGTGCAGTGCTTCAGTAAAAGCTGAAGTGTGAAGACACAGGAAAAACTTGGTGGAAGAAGTATCTGGAGGGAAAAGTAAATCTGCTTTTGATGTCAGCTATAAGGAGGTTACTGTGACCCTGTAGCCAGTTTCAAATATTGTCACTTCTAAAAAAGTCACACCAATACCCCAAATTTTTTGCTATGAAGGGAAGCACTTGGATTAGAAGTCCCCAGGCTGAATTTATTGCTGTGATTATTTGAGCAGAGCTAATTAGAGAACTGTGTAGAGCTCGCTCTGTGTACACATAACCAAGGAGGGCAGCCACAATTATCTCAGGTAACAGGGACTTAGTGCTGAATACTCAACAGTTTGGCTGTATTTGTTTGTTTGTTTCTTTTAAAGCTTTAACATTTATTTGCTGGAGCTCAGAAACAAGAACTTAAACTACAACTCTCCCTTGAGATGGACAAACTTGATGCTTCAGTGTGATGCCAGTGGAGAATTCAGCAGTAGGCAACACTTCTACTTCAGCAGTGCCACTCTGAGGGCATGGGAACGTGTATGAAGAAGCTTTTCTCCCCTCGAGAGAGCCTCAGAAAAAGATAATCTTTACTGTCTAACCTGGCAGGGAATGTATCACCATTGAGGAAAACTTCAAAGGCACACCCGGACTTCAGCAATGCAAAGCTTCAGGAAACGTTTTTCTCTGTGATTTAAACAATAGAAACTGTTCCACTCACTGCTTGCTCTGTGTCTGAAGAATCCATCTCCAGCTCTGTGCAGGCAGCTGCAAGTGGAGAATGTGGAGAGTTAGAGGGAGATTGCCTCTACATGAGTTCTCATTAAGAATAAACAGATACAAAACATTTCTCTTGTTAATGTATGCAAGCCTGAATCATCATATTGTAACTCTGTGGCAGGTGTTTAAATGACAGTATCTATGCAGAATAAATATGAATGGCTAATATAAATATTATTATAAACTATAGCAAGTTAAGAGTATACATTGAGTATTCAATAGATTACCTAATTTAGGCACAAATTATTCCTGCACTTGGAAGTTCCATTCAAACACACTTACATTTAATATTTGGGGATGCCCTGTAGCTGGTGAACAGAACTCCAGCGATTCTTCCCAAAGAATTTTCCTACAGATGCAAGGGTAGGACTGTGGAACTTGATGCCATCAGAGTAATTTCTGTGCTGGCCATTTGCTGGCCACTTGTGGCACACCCACAGCACATCCCCTGGGCTTTGCCAGTGCTACAAATCCCACCTTTATCTCTCCATTGAAACACCAGCACCAAATAACCTGGAAACTTGGCAATAAGGATCAAATCCAACCCTGGACATTTTTTGGTATAAATGATATCTTCAGAAATTATGGACTTATTTTTGCTACAAGATGCAAGAGTCAGCAAAGGCAAAAGAGTAACTTTTGCAAATCCTGTTCTATATTATTTAAAAAGAGAGGAAGTCCCTTACTTGTGACATTACAAAATTTTTGGGGGGTTGACTGACCTTCATGCAGACTTTCCCCAGGGCATATAGGTTAACCTATAACCCCGTGTTGTTAATTTATATTTTATAATAAGAAAGACGGAGACCAAAAGAAAAGTGAAAAGAGATCAACAGTAAAAATGTCTATATAGGGCTTAAACCAGTGGTAATAGTTTTTGTTTGAAACAAGAAAGGGAGGTCTTTGCCAAAACATATGATATATTTTATATATATGTGGATATATTTCATAAATAAATTATTACAGTTATAAAATTAAATATATCTTTCAGTTACTGCATTTGTATCAGTTTCTTACTTGCTGTATAACTGATTTTGTACATTTATAGAAAATAGATTATTTATTGCATAAAAACACTTCACGTACTATTTTCCCGTATTCTTTTTTTAAAACAAATTGTATAGTTTTGGTGTCTTTAAAAAGAATCAAGTTTTTTTATGAAGAATGTTTAATGTTCCTAATGTTCCTTTATGACAAAAACCTGGAAATTTCCTTCCCTGCTGAATCCCTAGAGCCAGGTCACACAATTTGCTGCCTTCAAGAGGTTGATAATTCTCCTGAGAGTCTGGGAATTGAGTTGTCAAATGGGATAACAAATTCTGTGGTAATAATTAGGCAAAATTGATGCTTTGATTTTGTGCCCCTTTTGCTGTAAATATAACCCTCATCTCTCCCCTAATCCTGGGACAAACGAGGCAATAGTTATTTGTCCTGAGAGGTCTTTTTGTGGACAATGTCCACGAGTTCAGCTCCTGTCCCAAACACTTCCCAGGGCTGAGCAAGCCTCCAGAGCCTTCCCAACTCAGCTCTTACACAAACTGCTCAGTGTGTTTGGAATTCTCCTGTCTTCTCCCATGTGAATGCAATTTAAATGCTACATTTGAAGGTGGGTTAGAAATTAACTCATATACAACTAATATATGTTTTTAATAAAGAAACAATTCTAAAAAGTTGATGAATCATAAAAGATTATTTGCCAATGTTAGAATTAAAGGCTCTTTCATCTTTCAACATGTAATGTTGGCATAGTTAGGTGTCCTCAGAATCACTCTTGTTCTGGGATATTATTTTGAGGACATTTGTACTTTTACTTTTGTGACAACAAATTAGTTCCAGTTCTTACTCTATTCAGTGTAAAACCATATATGTACAAATCTGCTATAATTCTGTCAGAGTTCCATAGCATTCATTCTAATTCTCAGTACTAAAAGTGCAGTTTTGTGTTGTTAATAGCAATAAAAACAATAAATGATCAAAAGCAAAGGAAACAATGTAGAAAGGAGCCTTGAAAGAATTTAAGTTTTTACCTTCAGCAGAGAGAGATGTGAGTGCAGCCCCCATGCAAAGGGCTGTGAGGGAGAGGAGAGCCCTGTTTTGTTCCCTGTGTTCCCACAAGGAATGACAAGGAGCTCAGGGCTCACAGCAAAGCCCTTCAGGCGAACTCAGCAGCAGGAGGAACAACATCTCCATCACCACCTGCACCTCCCTTGTGACAGCCACAGCCAGGGTGGCAGCGAGAGCACGAGAGGGCACCAGGGCTGGAAGGGGCCCTGCCCTCCTCCACTGCTGGCTGACTGTTCCCATTCCCACAGCAGAGCTCATCCCATTCCTGTCCTTTACAATAAATGGCTCCTTGTTGCTGTGCCTGCTTTTGGGGACACCACTCTGTTGATTCTGACGCTCCCCACATCCAAAATTCTTGCAATGCCTGGAGGCCAAGCTCATCTACAGATCCTTCTCCCTTATGTCATCCCCACATTGATCCCCCCTGGCACCATCCAACATCTTTCACACGCACTCAGATGCTGTTTTTAGGAGCTGGCTGTCAGAACAGCCAGACAAAAATAACCCTGCTGTGACAGATTGCTGAGGACAACCACGACAATTTGATTTAAGACAACAAAATCATGTCTTGACAAAATTGCAGGCTGACTTAAGGCTGAGTAATGTAACTAAAAGTTATCATTAGAAAAGGAACAAATTCTATCCATATGAACATTAAATCTTTCAATCCACAGCTAGAAATCTATTGGAAGAGTAATCAAGGAAAATTGCAAACAGATGACTCTGGAAACAATGTTTGTTTTCACTGCTAGAGTTTAACAATGCATAATATATAACCTGATCTGGAGAGCTTTATGCTACAAAGAAATGTCAGGATTGAGAGATTTAAAATGCTAAGCAAGTTAAACAAAGCATATTGCACTCTCTGTTTACCTTGCAGTAGTACCTTCCAAACTTTGCTTAAAAGTACATTTTAAAGAGTAGTTTGACTTCCAAGGTTTTTAGCAGTGCTTTAGAGAACAGATGTGCCTTGATGTGCACTTCAAAGCTATCTGTGCAGAGGAGGGGTCCATGCAGACTGTTGGTAGCACAACTGAGCTTCGAGAGAGGTTTGGGATGAGGTTCAAGCCTTGGCTCCTGCTTTGCCATGGGAAACACCTCTGTGAAGCCTTGGGCTCTTCCCACTAGCCTGGAGTGGCCCCAGCATCCACATCAAACACCCCTCCCCTTATCTAAGTCTTCTGGATTAGTTCCCTCCTTTTATTTCAGCAGGATCCATTTTATAACAGACCAGGTGCTGGTCATTTCCTGAATGCACCACTTCCAGAAATTAGGTAGATGTGTAGGTCTAAAAACTCCTTGTGCACCTCTGTGTTACTTTAGGGATCTAAACACCTTTACCATGTGCTGTTGATCACTGGTAAATGGATACCTTGGCTCACACTTCCTGCAGGTGACTCCAGGACATAAATGGAACGGACTGAATTTCGAGCCCTTTAACAATAAAGATTACAAGCCTTTGACACTCAGACTCCATTTTCCCCATAAACATTTAAAAAAAATCCTGTATGGACAAGATAATATAGACACTAAAGGGCCAGCATGTTAAACAATGAAATAATCTTTGAGAAGGTGAGTTTCCCTTTTACCTGCTACAATGGATATTGCATTAGACTACAAGTCACATTTCTTAACAAATCATTCCTGCTAAAGCTGTTTCTCAGAGTGTGAACCAGCTCTCCCTTGGGTTACCAAGCATTTATGTGTTTTATTAATGGTACTTTTGCCACAGCTTTCCAGGAAATCTTTGCTCTGCTGCAACAAATTATAATAATTGTAATTTTTTTAATAGTTCATTTTGATTTAGCTGTCTTGTTTTTACAATTACTCCTTTCACCCCCACCACAAAGAACTGACTGAATTTGGAAATGTTTTAGTGTCTCACTGCTTCCCTTGGTGTTCTCTGGCAATCAGAGGAGAGCTGCCTTCACTTACCACTGCAGGCCCTCAGTTATGCAAATACTTCCAACGCAGATGTGAAGAGGGTGGGAGCCTTTTGTCATTAAAAATAAATGTGCAAACTATTGTAGCAATATAAAATATACATTGAATGGCTAGTGTACGAGGTGAGCTACAAAACCACAGAAAAGCAGATGTAAAAATCAAAGCCCAGAGGTTCAATTAGAAGATTCCTGGAACTATGCATATATTTATACAATTTCGATATTGTATAAAACCTAAAGAGATGGGTTTTAAATCTGTAGTTTGTTTCCCCTTATCTATCACAGAAGAGGAATCCATTAATTTCACAATGAAGCCAGTTTGCAGCTCCTTCTGGTGTCAATTTGGATAGTCATGGGTCAGCTAAAGGTCACATTTGCAGTGGTTTTAAGACACTACAACTGAGAACCAGATTGAACCTAAGCATTTAAATTCTCAAATGTAAAAATTTTCTTTATACAAATCTGCTCATGAATTAATACATTCAAAACACCTGTACCAGGTCCCAAGGGTTGCCTTTGATTAACATTCTTCCTTTAAGCAAAGTTCCAAAGAGATTGGATACTCTGCATGTGCAGGAGTACAGAAGAAAAATGAAAACTGGAGGAGAGGAAATCCTGCACCAGAGTTCAGTAACCCCCCAATCATAGTTCTGATTCTGCTATCTCCTTATGGGATCTCGGGCAAATTACTCAGGCTCTTATTGCAAACGCTGACACAAGGGCAAGACCCAAGGCTGTGTTTGTAAGATCCCTACAGAGCCAGTCCTAGGCCATGCTCCTCTCTAAGTAACGTTTTTACTTACAAATGCTTCTGGTTGTCTTTGAGAAGACTTGAAGGATCAATGTCTTTTGGTGGAACTGTCGCTGCAGCTCTGACTACGTTCAAAGAATTGGTCAATTCCTGCCTACCAGAAGCAAAAAGTCCATAAAATACTATCATAAAGTACACAGAGGGGCATGCACAGAGCCAAGAGAGTGTTTGGTTCTGGTGGTGCCTCAGAGCAGAACCAAGGCACAGCTGAGTTTGCTGTGGCTGCCTGTGTGTTCAGGCACATCTTGAAAAAGCCCAGTACTGCTTTGGCTGGTTGGTTCCAGTCCCCTTTGAGCAGAAGGGTCAGAAATATTTTTAAAAGAACCCTGGTATGTTATTACTGATCTAAACTGAGGAGCTGTAACATTAGGGAAAAACCTGAAAAAAACTAAGTAAGGGGCATGCAAAACTCACAGGCAATGCACATTCCCTGCAAAAAACCCAGAAACCAAACTAATCTCCATGGTGTTCTGAGCCCCAGGTGCTTAGAAACGTTTCAATATTGCTGCTGCTACTGGGACCAGTCATATTCAAATGCACATCCCACTTGCTCGTGTGCATTCTCTGAGGTACCCCTTGGTGCAGGATCCTGCACATCTCCTCAGGGGCAGCCCAGGACCTGGCACCAGCCAGGCTGTCCCACCCTGTGCTTGCCAGGGAAGGGGACAGAGTGGGCACCAGGCCCTGTCTCAGGGCATGAACTTCCAGCACTCTGCTGCCCAAGCCAAGGATTCCTGTCAAGGGCGTTTTACTGCAGCAGTATTTATTTCATTGATGTAGCAAATGTGTTGTCCCAAATATCACAGGGCAAACGGAGTACACGTGTTTTACCAGTTACATGCACTGCCTTCATAACAGTTCTCAAAGCCTTTATTTCCACATATGCAACACTATGATTTATTTTATTTAAAAAGGCAATGTCGGTTGCCAAACCCCTTCTACTGTGACTGTCTCACTGTGTGAAAAACACCATTTCAAAACAAACACTGCCTATTGGAAGAAACACGAGTTCCAAACTCCTCTTTCCTAATTTGCAAGAAATGCTGGTAAAGAAAGGACATGGCACAGCTACAGAGTCTGAAGTGAGAGGCCTCCAGCATCTGTCACCTCTGCTGCAGCAAGGGGAGCTCCAGTACAGTCTTTCAACAACTCCTTATTTTTCCCTTTTTTTGCACAACTGCCAGCATTCTTGATAAGTGTCTTTGCTCAACTGGCCTGAATAAGGTATGACTTTTTTTTTTTTTTTAAAGCAGCACTTTTATAACAGGGTTGCCTAACAGTCTGAATTGGAACATCAGCCATCCAGAATGTTCTTAAGTAGTCGACTCCTGTTTTTCAAGTGTTCCTCTGTTTGTGAACAGTGAGTATTTTACACACCAGTTTTTGTGCCTCGTCTGTTTCCCCTGCTGCAGATTCCATTGTCTGCAGATCTCACTCCTGGAAAACGGTCTTAAGATTTTTATCAACTATGATTTTCACTTAAAAGCCCCAGGAACATTCCATGTTGTACAACATACCACAACACTGATTTCTTGAAAAATTTTAGAATTTTAAAATTTTTCTGTAAAACTGGTGCATATCAGCTCAATCCCTCACGATTAGTTATCTTAGCAAGGAATATGATCACTTAATATATTGTTAGCACTTGAAAGGTGCTTTTAAATAATCAGCTGGTTTAGACGTGGACCCATTAGAAAGACGTAATTCCTATTATTTATTCACATTTTCTGTTACCAGAACGATATTAATCTTATTGGAATTGAGTCATTTTTCCAGTTTCTCAAATACAAACCATTCTTCTTGAAGGTACGCAGACAAACACAGTTCTGCTGTCCATTGCTGTATTGTGTCTCTTCTGTACAGTGACCTTGCTCAAAGTCAAGCCCTGACATGAATAAAAAACTGCCTTTTAGATAATTAAGGAGAGGAAATCCTATGTGACGTCACTCAAATTTTGTATATTACAGCAATAGGAATACTAAGCCATTAATTCTTTGAAAATGGGCTTAAAGGAGTCTGACATGTATTTGTATTCTTTCAAATGAACCTTGTATTCAATTAATGCTTTTTCTATTAATTCCTCACATATTTATACGATTCCTTTCTTTCCCCCCTTAGAAAACCCTGGTTCTCCAGAGGATTTTGGTAGAAACAGGGAGGCTGCCTTGAGTGATGACTAACACTGGTGGATGGGTCATTTTAGACAAACCTGTAAAGGAACTTTCTGTTGCCTGATGATCTGCTTGCACTCAACCAGGCACCCAAGGATATCTAAGATTATTAACTCAGCCAGACATCTGCCAGAAGTGGTCATAAGCAGAAGAAAGTTTGAAAAGTTCAAACACTCACAGCACTTGCCTAAAAGGCAGAAGTTTGCTTTCTACAGGACGCCAAAAATGCCTGGAATTTCAGAAATGTGCCAGACTAAAATAAAAATGGAACATGTTACCTAATGAAACAGTGTTTTATGCAGGCCTTCCCTCCTAAAAATAGTAAGTCCACCACAAAAGTATAATAAAATAAATTAATTTCTGTTACAATTTCATAGAAAATAGCAGCTCAGTCCATATAAAGGAAGATGCTTATGGTCGAGATCACTGCCAAAAGTATACAAGCTTGGTGTTTTTTTCCTGCAGTTCTCTTGAAGCAGCCAGAGACTTCACTTTGTCATTGGCCATAAATACAAAATGCCACTGTCACTGTTTGACCATCTGTGTCTTGGCATTTGCACACTCTGCCTCCCCACATCTACACTTTGGCACTCTCCCGCTTGCCAGACAGGCAAAGTCCCCCTACCCAAGGTGAAATGAAGTCCCATGGGAGACTTGACTGCTCACTGACAACAAAAATCCCTCTATATGGCAACAGTAGCAGAAATATTGCAGGAAGCCTTTGCTGTCCCAAAGAGTTTCATCTGAAAGAACAATTCATGTGAACAGAATTTAATTTCTGTGCTCCTCTGTCCCTTTCCTCTGACACCACCACTGCAGGCAAGTGGCAGTCCTGGCTTTGATTATGGAGATTTATTTATTGTACTTGTGGAGAAGTCCTCATATGGGAACGATTTGTGATTCATGAATGACCGGATCTGGACTTAACAGATTTAGAGGCTGGTCCAAGAATATCTGCACAACTATCCAAATGCTTGTGTAAGTTACTTTCACACCCTGTTACATACCACTTCACACGTTCTGCTACAGATTTTACATGCAAAACCACCACCCAAAATCACTGAAGACCATGCAAAATCAGTTAGATTTAAATCATAATACCTGATAGGCAGGTCATGGTCTGTAGCTGCCTAGTAATAAAAGCTTCTCAGTAATCTGAAGTCTTGATTTTATACAAAAAAATTTGGTACACTTAAGTTTCTGACTGTGTTGCCTTCCACAACTGTATCTTTTTCATCTAATGACATTAATTTAAAATCTATGACTTTTTTTTTTTTGAAAATCCAACTTTTGTAATTCTTGAAGTATTAAGTGGAAATTTGAAAAACTAGGCAGGGATGTTAAATGCTCAAATTACCTTTACCATTGGTGTTTTTATTCTGTAGAAAAGGACAAAAATCATGACTGCATTTCATTTTTCTATTAAGAGCAATTATCTTCAGTTACAGTTGTATGATCTGTCCAGCCCTTAAGGCTTCACCCAGTAGTTTTTGTAGCACACCTCACCCTCAGAATACTCAGTGCTAGTCATAACATCTATTGGAAACAATGGCACTCCTCCAGTGCTTAAAAACCATTTCTAGCAGACAAAGATACACAGAGGAAAGCAGAAATGGCTGTTTACATTTGAAATGCTGCCAGGAGTGAACCTATTTAGCTCCCTTGGGGAACTGCAGAGATCCTACTGTACAGCCTGGCAGAACGGGATTCTCTCACTCTTCCATCCCAGAGTTTATCCACAGCTCTCAAAGCAACGCACAGAAATCAGTGTCATCACTTCAGTTTCACCAGCAACCAACAGAGGCTGTGAAAGAGGCAAAGCTTTCCCCGGGTTCATCAGCTGGAAACCAACCCCTTTCCCCACAAAACTCTTCTATCTCTGAGGCAGCTGCAGCGTTCTGGGGATCAGATTTATCTTTTCTAATATGTTTTTTTGGGAGCGGTGTGTGTGTGTGTAGGGAGGTTTATTATGTAATACCTTGCAGAATTTAAATTCAGCTTGCAATACTTTTGTATGTTTGCAGCCTCTCTTGAATGCAGTTGGGAAAGGCCCACAAACACTGTCAAGGCATGGGAAAAACACTGCTCTTGAGAAGTGCAGGCTCAGAAGAATAAACAAGGGCCTGTCATTACTCATCTGCAGGAGCAGTGGACAAAGGGAAGTAGCTGTCCTGAGGAGCTTTGTTAGCTTCCAGAGCAGAGTTTTATGCCTGTAAATGTCCCTTAGGCATAGAGCTGGTGGGTTCTGTACTGACAGCACTTCCACAGGGATGGGGTGACACAGGAGCTCAGCAGGGAGAACAAACCTGAGCAGAGCAGGAATTTGTCCTGGATCAGTGCCAGTAACTTCTATTCATGTTGTTCAGTCAATTTTACCTTATTGGTGATTTTCATGAAATATTCTTTCCCACTCCAAGAAATATCAGCCTGTATCTACCATAGGTAGTTCCCTAAATTTTAAATAACATCATTTCTAAGGCCAGATACAGAACCTTGTAGTGTTTTCGCTGAACACAGTAAGATTTAGGCATCACCAATTAACTAATTTCCTGAGCAACCTCAACTGGAAGGGAGGACCTGTGTTTATAAGCACTCTTGATAAAACAAATACATCTCTGACATTCAGTAGGAGTGAGATGACCTTTCTGGAAGAATACATCTGAAATTAAACAGCTGAAATTGCTGGCACCCCTTACACATTTGAGTACCAAAATTTATGTTCCGGTTCAGTCCAGACTTGGGAATTACCAAGGAAAATATAAATACAATTATAATTAAGATAAAGGAGAAGAAATCCCAAACCTCCATAACCTGGCAAGGACCACAAATTATGCATTTCCCAAATGGATTACTGAAGCCCAAACCTTCAGTTTCTTCCTCTTTTTCTACCTAGGAAGCTAAGAGAATCCAAGTTAGGTTTTTATATAGTACTGTTATCTACAAGTTTGGGGTTTTTTTTAGGAATGTGAAAGGAAGCCAGCATTTCTATTCCAGCTTTATGTCAAAAAAATCCCAAACAAACAAAAAAGTGTTGGCTTAGTTACTAACATGGAAATGGGAAAGGGGAAAAGGGCACATCATCCCATTTGCAATCATGTTACTAGAGCATCCAGGCTGTTCCCAACACACACACACATATTCTGAGAAAATCTTTGGTGTTTAGTATCAGTAAACAAGAGAGTGGAGCAGGAAAGACACACAGAGGGATGGGCCCGGCCGGGTATCCAGAGCATGAATTACCGGAAACAAAACTACTACAGCCAAAAGCAAATTAATTCCTATTTGGATCCCGCAGCTTGGTAGGGACATTCCCTCCTCCTTCAGCCACCCAGCCTTGCCCAACCCCTCTGGAGGCAGCAGAGACAGAGCTGCTGTGTCAGTCGTGTGGGGGGCAGACTGCAAGCAAAGCTGAACAGAGGGGAACACACACTCATCCCGCTCCAACTTTGTCATTCCTGTCCCCACCTACTCATCCTCCTCCCGTCTGCTTTGGGGGAGGAATAAGGAATTATTACCTTCGACAGCACACGAATATAAATAACCCTGTGGTGGCATTTCCCAGCCATTATTCTGCCAATCACAGAATTCCTGGAAGCATCACCCCTTGTAGAACTAATTCTAGGGGCAGCACTGACCCCCAAAGTTGCAGATCACAGCAAGTCCACAACAGCTTTGTTACAGTGCAACAAAGCAGCTCTTCCACTCAAAAGTGAAATGCTCCCAGGCCTCACACTGCCAGTATTCTCAGGGTTTGGGTTTTTTTCAAAACAGAAAAAAACCCCTCAGGAAACAGCCACTTCATCTGCTCTTCTGAGCCACTCTCTTTTTGGCCTTCCTTTAACAGTGAAGATGAGAAAAATGGGGAAAAGGAAGAGAAAAAAAAAGTGTTCATCATACACTTTTAAATTACTGTAAAGTGTGTGATGTGTATTCAATTAAGGAAAAAGTATTTTTTTATTAGTAAGGCCAGGAGAAATCCTGCTTTCCTCCCTAAGGTGCAGCAGACTTAGTCCAGATGCAAACATTTGTTCCTGTAGCAGACAAAAGCACAGGCAGACAACATCCCAGTACTGGTTTGTGCTCGTGGGCATACCAGTAAAGACATCTGGAATAGAACAGTTCAGAAATTATGATTTTTCAGTCACTGTGTAGGCTTTTTAGTGAGTCCTATTATTACATACAAGAAGAATCCATATGTCCTGCTTTGAACCCGAGCTTATTAAAATCCAAGAAAGACCTAAAGATTGAACATACACCCTTGATTTATTGCCTTTTAAAAAAATAATTAAGATTCATATTGGGAATTGCTAGCTTTTAGTATTTACAACAGTTTTTTTCAGTTATTGCCTTATTTCTGCAGGATTCTCAATATGCCTCCCCACATACTTACCTACATGTGCATTCCATATGTGCCTCCTTCCCTTCTCCAATGTGATTAGTGCAGTATTTTTTCTCTTTCTGTCTGTCTTTCAAATACAGAGCTATAGGATTACACATTGCTGGGCTTTAATTAAGATGTAAGGACTGGTGTAATGGATAGAGCCATGACAAGGAAACATTTATCAGAAGCCAGGAATAAGATTTTGATATTTTTTTGTGTTGAAGCTGGGATGTGGAGTTTTGATGTTGATCCACCCTGTACATGACACGGATCTATGGCACCATTCCTGACTTCCCACACAGAGCTCCCAATCCCTGGCAGATTTAAGCAATTAGTGCTGCAGACATGATCTTGGTCTGATCCCCTGCTCCTGTATGGTGCCCACGAGGAAAGTATCCACACACTCTTAGTGCTGTGGTGGTGCTCTTGGCACAAAGCAAAAGTCAAGGACAAATGCCAGGAGTGCCTGGGGTCACACCCCTATTTGCCATGTGTCCAGCATCTAAGCCTATCCAGGAGGAGTCCTTTGGCTGCTGCTATTTTCTCTTTCCATATTATTATTTTTCATGCCACAGTTACTGTCCACACCTGTGCTTAAACAGCCATTTCTGGGGCTACATGGTGACCCAGACAGTTAACAGGAAAAAAGCATTTCTAATGATGCCATATCATGTTAGAATTATAAAAGAATTAAGATTTTAGAGGAAACCTTTGAAAATCTGGTCCAATTTCACAGCTATCTTCAAAGCTAGAGAAGATTTCAAGTTGTGATCAGGTTGCTCAGGACGTTGCCCTGCTACATTTAGAAAGTTTCCACAGCTCCTCTCAGGCTCTAAGTGCTGTGACTGACCATCCTCACGTGAAAGGGTTTTCCCTGCTGTCACCTGTCTGTCCCTGGACACTGAGGGGCCTCCAAGAGCCACCCCAGCCATGGCCAGGCACGAGGCCACTGGACAGGCTGGACACACCTGGCACTCTCAGGCTCTGCCTCAGGTTTGTTCAGCACCTCAGGGCTCCCAGCAGTACCTGGCACTCTGTATGGGTTCAGCAGTATCTTTCTCGAGCTTGGCTCCCTCTCAAGCCCCAAAACATGATCTCACAAGTGAACACAGGCTACAACCACTTCCTTGGCCCCCTGGCAGCTTTCTCCATGCAGAGAGCATTGGGCTCCATTGACAGAAAGGAAGGAGCAGCCAAATTCACAAGTGTAGGGAGGCCTAGAACATAAATTTCCACTGAGACTTTACTCAAAACTTAGTGAAAAATAACAGAATCGTTGCTGGCTTTACCCAGTGTTCACTGAGATCCTCACTAGGACCAAATAAATCCTTCATGCCTGGGGCTTATCTGCATGAACACCTTTAACTCAGAACAAGGTGCATCAAAGCAAAAAAGTACTTTATAAGTGCTTTGATAAAAATGTGTCAAAATGAACCATCAATTTTCTCTTAACCACAAATCTCACTTCCCCAAGAGGGGGTGGATTTTTCCCTAGGGATATGAAAGCCCTGTAGAAGGGATAGAATGGATTTCTGCAGTTCTTTGTGTTGCTGCCATCTCATAAGGTGGGAAATAACTGGGCACGTTGGCATAACTCCAGTGCAGAGGCTGTGCCTGGCCACAAACTGAACCTGGGACACAAACACCACACCAGCACCAGAACAGCAGCAAGAGCATTGATAGGTTTGGGGAACAGTATTGCTTGGAAGATGTGAGAAGCAATCCTTCCTTTTCTGCTGTACCATGTCTAAAAAGAATGCTCAGCAAATAAAGAGAGAGCCCAGGAGAACAATAAGGATGGTGAAACATCTTGCAAATGTGCTTGTGAGAGCAGAGTCAAAATGTGAAGGTTTTCTGCCCATGGTTTTCCACATTTTCCAGTCCTTATGCAGATTTTTTTTTTGGTTTATTATACAATGCTCCCATGCTAGTCTCCTCTTTCAATCAAATAAAAATTAGACTAACCTTTAATTAATTTAAATTTAATAAACGCTGTTCACTCCTCTTTGCTGTGCTTGCAGGAATATGTGCATACCTGCTTTAAAAAGGATTGCCTACACAATTATTTCAAACACTTCTGCAGGCAGAGAAAAGCTGGTTTAATGAAAAGAGCAGACAATGGGGGAGGATGCACAGGGCAACAGTTGTCAGCTGTGTTTAAAGTGCAAAAAGAAAGGCAGTAATTGTTTTCTCTCTTGGCTACTTGAATCGCCTTAAATTACAACAAATGCTACTCATGTCAAATATTGTTTCAAGGTTTTCTTCTGATGAACTTGATGTCCATAAGAAAGTGAGCAAGGAAGATGAATCTTGGGAGGATGAAGACAACAGAATCCCAGTGAGGCTGTAAGAAAAACTCTTTCTGGTACAGCTTCACTCTGCGTTCTGCTCCTTCTGGGTCTAAAAACCAAATGTGGCCACCATATGTCAGAATGCTTCTCACACCCACAAGTTTACAAACAGCTTTTGATTCACAGGATTTCTGAAATGGATTAGGAAATCTGAAGATACCCACGTTGTTGTGCTTGCCTCTTGCACGGAGCCTTTCCGTTCATAAGTGGAAAAGGAACAAAGATTTCAGATTTTGGCTAATCCCAATAGGCTTGTGATGTGGCAGCCTAAGATAGGAGCATTTAAACCACCAGAACTTTGGAGACATCTCAACAGGCTTCCATAAGAAGTCAGATGGTTTAGGAATGAGGCATTCTTTGTTAAGTCTACCTGTTGTAGAAGATTGGATGGCAGACTGAAGAACTAATTAGAACTGTCATGAAAAAGGCTCTTTGTTTACACTCCTGGCTCACAGCAGCTGCAGGGGACTCTTCTGTGACAGGGGGGGACCAAACACGGAGACCCAGAGTCCTGATGGGACACCTGAAATAACGGGGCAGTGTTTGCTGTGCATCTTAAGGATGTGTTTGCAGAACACGTTCCAGAATTAGTCTGTTCAAACAGAAATCCTTTCCCTCCCTGCCATACCAAGATGTGTCTAAATTTCAGATATTTCTGTGAGCTTTGTGGAAAGCTGCTGTTCTCAGCAGAACCCAGTATTGCACAGGTAAACCCCACAAGCCCATTACTTCCTTGGCAAACAACTCAAAGACAAGATAGGACTTATTTCTTTGTGTCAAGTCAGACTGTTTCACCTTTCATCTTGAAGAGAGATGGAAAAACTGATAAATGCAATCTGCTGAAGGAGATATTTGTGAATTTATTCCTCTCTAAAGCCACTGGGAGGTTGGCTTTAGAGGTTGGAGGTTAATTTCAGAAGCATCACCATTTAATTTTTCAGGAAAACAAAGAAGATCATCAAGTGATGAACATTTAACAGGTTCTTTAAAGCAAAACCTCTGGCTACAGTTCTGGTATTTTGTTCTTATACTATGCAGCCTTTTTTTAAATTAGGAGAAATCACTGAATACATTATCTCACTTCAGCATTCATATAAATTTTCAAAAGTATAATAAAGGACACTTAAAACCAGCTCTGCAATATGTCTGTAGCAAAGCAAAGAACCACTTAAAAAAGTGCAAGCTTTAAAAAATGGGTAAGAGAAGAAAGTGTTCATAACAAGCTTCAAAGTAAATAGAAATAATTTATGAGACTGTAATTTATCCAGAATTTCAGAACCAATCAACAGGTCACATTGTCTGTTCATTCCTAAATATTGGAAGACGTTAATTGAAAAATTGTGCTAGAGAGAGATAAACCTCACACAACTTCAAATAAATTAGCAATGCAGGGTCTATTGATTTTTTGCTGGTACATTATCTTCCCCTTTTAAAATTGTTTTAAACATACAAATGTATTAGCATCTTGAATAATGAAGTACCTTCCTGATCTTTTCACAAAATAAATTAAATTGGAGGGCACGGGAAGACCTTAGAGCCACATCTCTCCCCTCAGGATATTTCCAAGAATAAACAGGAACAAGTATTGTATTTTTATTTGTTTCCCAAACAGGTAAAGAAAGGCTTCTTCAGGAAACTGAAAAAAATTCAAGACATTTAAAGCATGGTGATAACAACAAAACATGAGTCGAGTCTTTCAGTATTTCATCCCCAGTCAGGAGACTTGAAGGAGTGATTTAACTTTGTTCAAAACACCTGACACAGTCCAGGACTGCAAATTTACACAGAGACAACCCTGACACAAGAAAGGTGGATGTGGAGACACATAAGGCTGATGGCGCTTTTAAATATTGCCTTCTCTGAAGCATTTAATTTTCAATAATATGTTGCTTTAAACCCCTGATGCTGCAGGTGTTGACCTGACCTGTGGCAGGTGATGGCAGTGAGCAGAGGTTTAGTGCCTGAGGGCTCAGGTGGAAATGAGTGGCTGGGAATGGCACGGAGGGCTGGAGGCCTAAATGGGGCACCCCAAAGAATCCCAGGAGCAGGGTCAGGGAGGCAATTTGTTTAGGAATTGTCACACTGCTGGCCAGCGTTTGTCAGGGGGCAGAGTGGGATCACCACTAGTTTGGCAATTCAGAATCCCTCAAGCAGAACAACAAACATTTGGAGATGGTCTTGCAGCAGGGCCTGCCGTGCACAGCCTGTCCATAGGGGCCACAAAAATCAAATAAATTTTATAGAAAATCAAATAAATAAAGAATTTCCACACTTGTATCCACACTTTGCATTATATCAATATCAAGCCATCATTCTCAGAGGAATTTCTCCACAGGAGAGATTCCCTTTGCTCTCATCAGAATGTTTTTTCCAGGCCTTGGTTGCCACTGAACTCCAAAAGGTTGATGAGGTTACAAGGTACAGATGCCCTTCCCACCCTCATATCTAGGACAAACAACTCTTACCATAAAACGGATTTAAATATATATAAAATAGTAAATGCAGCTGCCAACACTTAGTTAATAGTTTTAACTTTGGACACAAACCAAAACCATCTGTGTTTGTAACAATACCTGCCCCTCCTAAAACCAGAAGACAAAGCCTAACTTAGAACTGAGAAGGGCATTCATTAAAAAAGCAATAAGCAAGAACACTTACAGAAGATTAGCTCTAATGTAGTGTAATGATGGAAAAGTACCAATTTATATAACAATTTTACAAGTCTCTTGAATTTTTTTTTTGTTATTTTTCCAATGCCTGACAAGGTCTTGCTCTTTCATACTTAGAGCCTGATTTCAGATTATTTTACCGAGAATCACTAACAAACACAGGCACTGGGAAAAGTGCTCATGTGTGGGTGAATACAAAATGAAGTATACTTTCCAACACTTGGTTCTGAAGTATTTTGACGGGCTTTGACTAATTTTCAGGAACAGACACTCAGAAAATTCCCCCCAGAAAATCATTCCAAGCCCACTCCGGCCAGTCTGTTAGTGCTCAGTCACCTGCACAGGACAGAAATTCTCCCTCTTCAGGTGGAACTTCCAGGGCATCACTTTCTGCCCCTTGCCTCTTGTCTTATTATTTGGCACCACGGAGAAGAAAGATTAGTTTGTCAGGATGATTTTCATTAGTCCATCCCTAGAGGCATTAAATGACTAATTTTACAGACTTTCAATGAAACTCCTTGAGTTATTCAGTGAAAGGAGGGCTCTCAGAAATGACTCCAAGCATTTCACTCTATCGAATCAAAGTTCCTTCTATTCCACTGGGCTTCAGATCAAAACCTGAAAATTAAATTCTCTTCAAGAAAACTCACAGTTCAATAATCATGTTTACTGAGTTTGCTAAGGAATCTTCACCCAGATCCAAAAATATTTCCCTCTCGGGATGTCCATCCATATTAGCAGACCTTAGTGAATGTTTTTAATTTAATTCCAGAAATTTTCTGTACTTTTTTTTTTCTCTTCTTCACTAAGGCATCCATTTAATCCAAACGTAGCCCAAGCAAGCATCTATCCTAACAAACAGGCTGATCCATATGATGGGGTTTTCAAAGTAGCCAGTAAAGCTTGGGAGCACACATTCCTTGTGCTCTTCAGCAGCTGGAAGCTTTGAAAAGACCTTCCCCTGCAGCCAGTGTTCCTACAACATTAACATCATAAATAAGGCATTGCCTGATCCCCCAGCACTCCTTTGGAAGCAGCCTTAAAAAACTGTTGTGGCACAAAAGCAGCTGCAGTTAGATTTTTTTCTTTCTAATATTTATAATATCTGCTGGCTCAATAAACACAGCTTATGTCAAGAAGCATGGACATACATTGTCCAGTGTAACTACTGCTGGTTTGAGAGCAAGAGAGTCAAAACAGCATTTGAAAGCAATTTAAAATGTCATTTACTCATAATCTTAAAAGCTGCAAACTGAAAAACTTTTTAAAAAACATTGCAAAGGATTTCAGAAAGCTAAAATGTGACCAAAATTAAAATTGTGGATTTGGGAAGAACATGCTCTTGGTGCTGGAAATGGCAAACTCCTTAGCCTAATGAGAAAAAAAAAATCAAAAGTAAATACAACCCCTCAGAAGAAAATGTACAGAATATCAGCAAGTACAGCAACAGTAGCAGTGACAGCCTGAACGGACCCTACCAAGGCACCTCTGTTCTGAATCCAGCACCTCTGAGTCTCTCTGTGAGGAACAGGAAGCACTGATTCAAGATCCAGACTAATTTGCTCTATAATGTCTAAATAAACATATTTAATGCCACGTCTGAGCCATTCACGGTGTGGCATAAAAATGCTCATTCAGAGCTGCAATTAAAGCCCAGTCATGTCACTAACACAAGTCCATAATGTGCAGTGTGCACGTGGTTTTTGCATTTTCACCAAAGGAAAAAGAGCAAATGGATGAGCCGAAATTGCACAGTGGGATTGACTGAAAAATGAACAATAATGAAATACAAGTTTCAAACTTGCTGCCACTGGCCAAAGTAGCTACCAAATCCATACTAGTCTTATAGTAGTTTATTATTCCAATTCACAGAACAAATATCTACAAAGAATTCTCCCACACACTGAACTTATGCCTTATGGGGAAGGTTTTTCTCATGACCAGTCCAATTCAAATCAAATGACAAAGCAGGAAATTAGGGTCAGAAAATTATAATAGAACAATAAAAGAGAATGCTGTCCTGTAAGCTCCAACCCAATTAAGTTATTTTTGCAGATGGGACCTAAACAAACACTCAAGGAGTTTATCAGTGAAGTTACTGGGGGATCAAAACCAAAAAGACCTTTTATGAGGCTTTTAAACAGAACTCCCATCCTTAAGGAAATCCTGAGTCACACTGCTCTTGGAACCTGCTCTGTAACTGCTTTCAGAATCCTAATTTTGCCAGAGGTTTGGGAACCCCTTCTCTGAGAGAGCTGCTGTTCCCACTGCTACAAGAAAATAATTTGCTTAGCCAACTGCGGAATTTTTAGTTGCTTAATTCTGATAGTTTTGGCTGTGTCTGCAGCTGCCCCCTTCTCTGTGTCTCCTGAAGGTAACGTTACCCTCTGCAGCTTAGCAGCAGTGCAGGGAAGGAGGCTCTGGCTGACAGCATAGTGGGGCCTTTTGTTCACAAGTTATTTATTTTGTAGAGAAACCAGGGCCCAGTCCCATAACCTTTGTAGAGTGGGATATTGTGGAGGCTTATGTTAGAGTACAGATAATCTCTTCCACTTCAGACAAACAAAAAAAAAAGAGGGTAATAACAAAAAGGAACATT
>VYXD01001002.1:1653627-1688076 GCA_013397195.1 Hylia prasina | reverse complement strand
GAGAAATTGTCTTGGACAGACTCCCCTCACCTTAACCAAAAATGATACCCATACAACACTCATCAGAATTTTCTGCAGCATCTGGACCATGATCCAAAAATTGGACAGTTCACAAAATTATTTTTTTTTAAGAATATGAAATGAGTGCTTTGCCCAAAAAAATCCTTCAGTAGATTTTATTTTTTAAATCTGTGCTTCAATCTGTTGTGAGGGTAGCAATTATAAATATTAAAAAAAAAAAAAAAAAAAAAAAAAAAAGAGTGTAATAACAAAAAGGAACATTAGACAGGAATATTAAAAGCTTGGAATACATTAAAGTCACTTTCAAAGACTACACACAACCTCAAGGCAAAATTTGTTACGTAATGAAATCCAGTGACTTATTTGCATTTCAACAAAATAGGTTTGGTTTATGGTGTGGGAATATTTAAGAATGATGGACTCGATGCAGGCTAACACTTGGCATGTGGATTCAAGAAGAAATGACTGGCCAGAGAAATCTGATTAAAACTGAAAAATCAGAATCAGTGCTAGAGAATTCAACAGGTTTTTCAAGTTCTCTGAGAAATTGTCTGGGACAGACTCCCCTCACCTTAACCAAAAATGATGTCCATACAACACCCATCAGAATTTTCTGCAGCATCTGGACCATGATCCAAAAATTGGAGAGTTCACAAAATTATTTTCTTTTAAGAATATGAAATGAGTGCCTTGCCCAAAAAATCCTTCAGTAGATTATAGTGGTAGAGAGGAAGGGGAAATTAGTTGGTGTTTATTGTGTTTAGCTCAAATCATTTTTTNTTTTTTAAAATCTGTGCTTCAATCTTTTGTGAGGATAGCAATTATAAATATTAAAAAAAAAAAAAGGTCAGCTATCATTTCAACCAAGTCCTAACAGTTTCTTCTCCATTCCTGGATCTTTATCTGGCTTTTAGGGAAAATTTCTCCTTTTTTTTGTGGTGGGGCAAGTCTGGAAAAGGAATTTCTTGCAAGTTTAATATCGCCAATTCAGCCTTCTTTTGGCCAAGCTTGTTGATTGTATTATCCCTTCTCATCATTTCTCATCCTGGAATTTCCTCACCTATTTCTTTAAAAAGTCCTAAGAAAAATTCTTCATGACTAATGAAATATTCACAGTTCATTAACCTGAATTTTTTTTTTCCCCTCATTCTGCTCAGANATTGGTGGGTGTTTATTGTGTTTACCTCAAACATTTTTTTTTTTTTAAAATCTGTGCTTCAATCTTTTGTGAGGATAGCAATTATAAATATTAAAAAAAAAAAAAGGTCAGCTATCATTTCAACCAAGTCCTAACAGTTTCTTCTCCATTCCTGGATCTTGTATCTGGCTTTTAGGGAAAATTTCTCCTTTTTTTGTGGTGGGGCAAGTCTGGAAAAGGAATTTCTTGCAAGTTTAATATTGCCAATTCAGCCTTCTTTTGGCCAAGCTTGTTAATTGTATTATCCTTTCTCATCATTTCTCACCTTGGAATTTCCTCACCTATTTCTTTAAAAAGTTCTAAGAAAAATTCTTCATGACTAATGAAATATTCACAGTTCATTAACCTGAATTTTTTTTTTCCCCTCATTCTGCTCAGATAATGAGATTTCTGACATCTGAAAAAAATACTTCCTTTGAAGGTAAATGCTCTAAATTGTGCCAGTGCTGGGAATATGCCTGCTGTTTTACTACCTTTGGCAATCCATAGCTGTAAGAAATCTGCCTAGAGAGGATGGGGTTTGCAACACAGAAACAGTAGCTGGGGGCAGGGGCTTGTGCAAGTTGCCCTACAAAGCTTGTTGCTCTGGGAAATTGTTTCCAGAGCGTTCTGATATTTATTTTTAAATCCTCTTCCCTTAATTTTAATAACAAACCCTCTTGTTTACTTTCTTCAGGCCCAGCTCTTTCCTGGAATATCATTCTCCTCGCTCTGACAGATTTCTACAGTGAATGGATGTGGCTACGTCACAAAGTCTGGATGAGCAGCCTCTGTGGCAAATAAAAGCTGCAAGTTGTGAGTGATTTCACACCCTCCTCTTGTGCATTGTGTTGGTCTGGGCAGACGCCCCATGTCTGCAACCCAGGCCAAAGGTACCATGTGTGTGCAGTGCTTTTAGCACACAAAATTCATTATTCATTAAAGGAGTTCCCACCTTGCTGAATACCTGGCTGCCAGGTGTCCAGGAAAGCAGCCAGTTGGTTTTTTCCCATATTTTTATGATGTTACACAGAGTTTCTGCAATTAGCATGTGCCCTCTGGGTATCCTCACTGGATGTGTGCCTTCCTAATTCTGTCCTTTTGTAAAATCCAGGAATTCCCAGGCTGGATCCTTGCTCTGGCTGATGGGTCACAACACCTCTTTGAAATGTAGGCTGGGGGCCAGGCCCTGTTTGCTTATTGAGTTTTGTAACTTTTGCAGTTCTTCAGAGTCAGCTCATCCCTTCAGGCAGTTCAAACATGTTAAACTCTGCCTGTCACCCAGCAATTACCTCCAGAGCCATGAAACAGCTCCAGCTGCTCCGTGGCCGTGGGAAGAACTCTGAAGAAAGTCATCAGTGTCTCCTGAAAATGACCTCCTGCTGGCCAAGAAGAGGCACTGAGGCAAAAGTCAAGTGTGATTGAAAATAGAAATTGAATTGAGAATGAGAATTGAAAATATTCCAGGGGCTGATTGATCTCCTCGTGGAAATTTGTACTCATGTTTCCAGCTGAAATCTCCCCAGAAGTCACTTGTACTCATTACCCCTTGTCCTCTCCATATGACTCCTGGTAAAAAGGGAGTCTCCATCTTCTTTTTAGCCACCCTTTGAATACTGGACCATGATAAGGTCTGCCATCAGCCTTTGTACAACCCCGGTTCCCTCAGCCTTTCCTCGTCCCGGAGGCTCCCCAGCCCTTGGATCATTGTGGCCACAGCTCTCATGTGATTAAGGAACTGCCCAAACTCAGTTAAATCAATGGGTGACTCTACAAGACTTTACAGACCAGCATTTACAGTTCAACTCAGGGCAGCTTTTTAAAGTGTGAGCTGAGCTTTCACAGAGGTGACTTTGCCATCGAAGGCGACCTGACCCCAAACAACTCGGCAGCTCTTCAGGACCTGAGCCATCAGAACACACGGGGGAGGCTAGGAAAAGGGCAAGGTGGAAATCTGTCAGTACTGGAACAGCAAAAACATTTTTAAAAAATCTATTTATTAAGGACAGAAGGGGTTTAATCCGTCCCGGGCTCCCGAACCATTCCCGCTCCGTTCCGCCGCGGGAGAACGCGACCCCGCAGCGCCACCTGGCGGCGCGGGGCCGCCCCCCAGGGACAATCCCGGGGCCCGCGGGGACAATCCCTGGAAAGGGACGGCGGCCCTTCCCTGGGATGCCTGCCCTGAATAAAGGAAACGCAGCTTTCGCTCCACATGCCAGCGTGCAATTCCCACAGAAGCTTCCCGGAGCTGGCTGGTTTTGCCTCTGGGCAAAAACAATCTGCCGGAGGGAAGCAGGAGATCGGGGGTTGTTCCCTTTCCATTGTGCAGCAGCACGTGGAAGGGCACTTGTTATACGCGTTACAAAATCTCCATGAAGAAGACAAAAATTCTCAGAACCAACACTGAGCTCCATTTCCTCCCCTAGAATCACTGCACAGAAATGAGACATTCTGCACCCCAGCAAAACCACGAAGACTGCTCAGAATGGCTCTGCTCACCAAAACTACTCTTTGCACCTACATTTTTACCAGAGTTCCACTAGAACCTCGTCAATATACCCAAGGGAGTCTCTCACTCAGCTTGTGAAACAATAATGTGACACAATGTGACACAATAAATTTGGTTCAGACTAAGATCCACAATCCTATGGTTCACTGTCAAGGCCTTTGATGCAATTAATTCAGCTCACTAGCTGTAAGATCTTAAATGGGTTGACAAAAATATCTTCATCAATGTTCAACTGAAAATGGGAAAAATGCTACAGAGCCAACCTGCATTGGTTATAAATATCAGACTCAATATCTAGTTTGGTGTGTGACAAATGACAAAAATTGGAAGACTTAAAGACAGCTTCCATTCCACAAATCAGCATTTCCACTTGGAGATACTTAAAGAAAAGCTTTATAATGATTAATCCCAATGTGATAAAGGCATCAGTCTCATCCATCTGTGGAACAAATTATCATGGACCAGGAAGAGATACAGGTCACATCTTAAATGTAAGTGCACCTGGGTGCACTTTTTTCCTTGCATGCAGCATTTTAAAATTTACAAAACCTTTTTTTCTTTTTAAAGTTTGTTACGTTTTATTAGAATTTTGAATCCTAGAACTTTGATATAATGTGCTCAAGTGAAAAACACTCCAAATTCTCTATATCACCTACAATAAAGTATTCTGGGCTACTGCATAGTTTAGGACCATTTAAAAATAAACTACTCCAAATGCCACAGATTAATAGCACAAATAATAGGCACTACTTGGTCTGCAGGATACGAACTGACCAAACCTCTCACAATTCTTTCATAGCAAAGATTAAAAACCAAGTCAAACAATAAACCCCCCAAAATGCCCAACAAAATCTCCAGCAGAACCGTTCAAACATCACTGAACAAACCTCATGGGGGGAAAACCACAAAACATTTGATTATAATGTTCCTGGGGTTTTTTTTGTCCTCGAATTTAAGTTTCAATCAGAAACAAGCATTTTATACTAGACTGGATGAACAAAGCACTGAGTAAAATGACTATACAAATCATTATTTAATGTCATGGCTGCACAAATGATTTAATTTTATTCAATTCTTTAAATGAAGTTTGGACATTGGTTTTTGAAACAGCTTGAGAAAAATACTTTGCACAGCTAAGTATGAAAAGTTTGAAGAATGTGGAAAACATCAGAACATATTTTCTGATCACTGGCACAAAACAAAAAAATTGTGCAAAATTTGCAATATTATTCAGATGGGAAGAGGGCAGAGCACTTCTTGTGCCTCAGACAATAAATACTCTGTGAAACTTCATACAGAATGTAAAGAGGCAGTTCTGGAAAAAGGAAAGCTATGCTTAAAAATTCACAATTTCCCCCCCCTGCTGAATTCATTTCTGTTGATTAAATTATTTCAAAATTGAGTTACTGTTCTTGAGTAGCAAAACACATTATAAGTAGTATATATTTCATACTTACAGAATGTAACTGTTATTGTGCTTTATTCCTAGACCTGAATATTAGTTGCCTGGTTTTGCTATTGATCTTGTATTTTTGTGTGTGTGATAACTCCATTGAACAAAGATTCTTGCAGGCTTACTGCAGATGCAACTGGTTACAATTTTAGATCCTTATCTTTTGTCCAAAAGAGCTTTATCACACAGTCCCATCCATATTTAAGAATCTGAAATATATCAGCCACCTTCCTAACACCATATGAACACTCCTTGCCAGACTGTGTGTTGCTTTTGAGAATAGAATGTAAGAACTTCTCATTTCTTCAGAACTGGCTCCAGTGCAGAAGCTAAGAAGATTTTTATTTCTGTTCTTGAGTCTTTTGCTTCAAGGGTCACAAAACAATCAGATAGCAAAGTATAATTACCAGATGAGGAAAAAATAAACAACAAATAATTTCATTATGACTGGATCATACCATTGACTTCAGAGAGATTACTCATGAGCACAAGTAAATGTAAATAAGATTACAAAGCCAGATTAGAAACACGCAGTCTTCTGACTGGGCTGTAATCTTGGCATAGTAAAATTCTAATACAAAATCACAAATTTATCATGTAGTCCAAGACAAAATTCATACCACTGCATGTCAGTAGCTCTGTGCAGTGCAAGGCTGCTTGCTCTTTCCTTCCCCAAGAAGAAAACCTACTTCAAGCCACATTTTCGTTAATGCAGCCAGGGAAAACGGACAGAACAAAGGGTGATGTATGAACCTCCTGAAACTAAGCTGATGTGAAATGAATGGGAAACAGAAAATCATGAAGTTGGAAAAAAAAAAAAAGTATATACATTTATATTTTGGAGCTCCAGACCCCTTTCCTGAAATCTCAGCTGTCTCTCAATCCCTCATTTTCATTTCCAAACTTTAAAAAGCAGCAGGACACCTTGCTTGACACAAAGCTTTTCAGCTCTGTAAGTCAATTTCAGTATAATTTTTTCTCCAGATTGTAAAAAGAAGGGAGAAAAGAGCAGAGCCACACCTATAACAAATCACTCCCTCAGCCATTGCCTTGACCAAGGTCTGCACTAATTTGGGAACATAGTGGAGCAAGAAGAACTTTGAGTCTCCTCAGTTAAGCCCGAGAGCAGCTGAATGCCAATAACAACAGCTCATGGTAGACCTTCTTTGGCTTAGACTGGCTTTTCCTCTGTCTGTGTTGCAGACTATAACTGCTGACTTTTTCACAGTCAGGCCACCACTGATCCTTATTTTTCAGCATTCCTGGAGCTGTGTATTAACACACTGAAGACTTCTGCAAGCTTGAGTGTTACAGACAAGAATGTTTCCTAATGAATTTTCATTTATTCATGGCCTTTAAACCCAAAAAGTAAATCTAATCAAGAACTTCATAGTCATTTTTTTTCCTCTCCTTCTCTGAATACAACTCTCCATTCTTTGTATGTGGAGATTAAAAATCATTCCTAGAAACATTTTTAATAGGAAACCCAACAGCCTTGCATAACTGTGAGGTCCTTCCTAATTCTTCATCATTTTACCATTGTAACACACAGAAGTTGTGTAGAATGTTTAAAAATATTTGTTTTAAAATCCCAACATAATATGTAAAATGCATAGGAAGTTGCTACCAATTAATGTGTATTATTTCAAGTACTTAACCTTCTTAAAACCTAAGCCAAAATTTAATACCATCCCCTTCTTTCTGCATAGATTTGTACTTTGCTAAATGTAGTGACTGGATAGTTTATGTGCTGAGTGGCACAGGAATTGTGTAATACAACATTCTTGGCACATGTATATAGTAATTTACATACGAAATAATGACTATTCATTATATCTTACTGTTGCCCTTGACTCTAAAGAATTCACTCATGAAAATGGCATAAAATAATCATGTAGTTTACCAAAAATATGAAAGAATTTCTTATGAAATTCTCAACAATTCTTATGAAAGATTTTCACTCTGGCTAAGGAATAAACAAACTCATGTCTCCTTTTGGGCAGTGAGCCCACAGTGGTCAAGTCCCCCAAATAACTCAGTGCACTCATTTCAGTTATTCACATCTCTATGGCCTCAGAATGGAGGGCTTAACACTAAAGATGACAAATATATCAGAGATCATGAGGGCTTTGAACAAATGTGTACCAGGGTGCTTAAAACTGCATGCAAGCAGCCCCTTCTCTTCCTGGCTTTGCTTTGTCCAGTTATGAAATGCATTTTGTTCCACAAAGTCTGGAATTCCTGTCACTGCCGGGCTCACCCCAAGGATAAACATGTATAAAACAAATATAAATAAACTCAGTCCAAAACCAGCAAAGGATTTTTGCTGAGGACTGAACTTCTTACCAGACAGAGAGCTGCATTTTGGGAGTAAATGGAAAAATTAGAGGGATTTTATTTTGTAGGGGTTTGTGTTTGGTCCTTATTTTTTTTTAAAGAATGAAACATATGGACAAAGGGTTTCAGCCACTTTTCAGCTCCCATAAATATTCTGCTGGCTTGTATTTAAATCAGTATTTTTTCATGGCATTGCCACTGTTCTTACATTAGGATCCTAATTGCTTCAGAGGCATTGGTTTATGTTAATTTCCAACTAGATGAAGAGTGAATGCAATTAACAGTTAGCAATTTTATCTAGTTAGCATCAACTACATTACAATACTACTCAGGACTGCATATTTTGTAATCATTATTCTCCTGCTGGAGAACATTGGGAAGGTTATTTCACAGTTATTCCACCCGAAATGGGGATGCTGATATGACAACGTGACAAAACACTTTGAGACCTCTGTAGGACATAGCATCTAATTGGTGTGTGCTTCTATTTATTAATTAAGGATGGATTGAAGTTATATCAGCTGTACATCAGACTGAAAAGCTCTTCATTTGCCTTGAGATAATTATGCTTGAAGCCCTAGTTTCTTGTGTGTATTTTTTGAAGTGATCCACTTGCTGTTTAAATGTCAAACGACTTTTAAAATACTTAATGCACAGAGCCTGGAGTCCATCTGTTAATAAAAAGATTAGAGTTCCAGTTGTTAAAGCTAATAGGATATTAACATTTGCTTTTATTTTACTGCTTAATACAGCACATAAAATGAAGAAAACTAAACACACACTAAACTTTGTGTCCTTTGCACTAAAACCCCATGTCCATTAGAAAAAGCCTCTTTGCCTGTGTTTGAGAAAAGCCATAACCCCAAAGATGATTTTGATTAATCAGAGACTTGAAAGTAAAACCACTGTCTTGGCACTTGCACATTTTCTTGGCACAGAACATAACATCAGAGCTGAAATCCACAGGCTGAGCAGGGCAAACTCTGGTTTTGCTGCTCCACCACCAGTGGCACCCCATGTTCCATGAATATTTGGCCCCAGTTACAGGGAATATCTTTTTCCAGCAGCCTTTTTCAAAAAGCTGACCTGCACCCCTCAATGCTGATTTCAGTGAGATGTAAAAGCACCGAGAGGGGACTGGGAGGGGATTTTGGAGCTGCAGGAACAGCTTAAGGACAGGCTGGGCACTGAACAGCCCTGCAGCAGCTCTGCAGAGGGTTTTTGGGTCCCAGTGGAACTGGAGACAGCAGGGAGCCCTTGCACTGGGGCAAAGGACAACTGCACCACGGAACAGCAGCTCCAGAGAAACCACTGCTTCCCTCTGCTTGGCACACGTGAGGCTCCTCTGGTTCTGGAAAACCGTGTCCAGGCTTGGAACAGCCAGGAGGAGCCAGAGAACCTGAACCCAGCCAGGGCAGCAGAGGCCACCACATGGTGAGGGGACTGCAGCACACCAAGGCCATGGAAGTGGCTTCAGTCAGCCTGGGACAAAGAAGGCTGAGGAATGATTGGCATCTTTCCCTGCCTGAAGTGGGATACAGAGAAGCTGGAGCTAAACCGTTTTTATAGGTCTGTGGGGAAAGGATAGGACAAGGGGCACAGTAGGGGAAATTTTGATTGGTTATATAGAAAAAAAAATATTCAGAAGTAAAGTGATTAAGCACTGAAGCAGGCTGCTCATGAGACTGGAATCTCCATTCTCAGAGATTTTCAAAACATGACTGGACACAGTCCCGAGTAACCTGATTTAACTTACAAGAGAGCCCTGCTTTGAGCAGGAAGATCAAGGCCTGGATAACCTCCTCAAATCCCTTCCAGCCTAAATGTTTTTAGGGTTCTGTGATTTCTGAAGAGAGATTAGATTTAAATTAAAAAATATATACAAGAGATCCTTAAAATGCAATCATAACATTGCTGCTTTTACGTTTCGGAGAACTAATGAGTGCCAATTAAAACACAGAGCCCTTCACTGTATGTGAACTTAGACTGACCAAGCATACTTCTTTAAAGGTAAATAATCACCAAAATTCTTTCAAAACACAGCTTATTTTAAGAATAAGAAATGACAGGTCACCTCTTAACCTTTCCTTTACATAACTGATAGTATTGTTTCAAAGCACTGGCTTACTGTCATTTGAGGGATGGAGGATGTTCTTGCAGCTCTGTGTAGAGGTGACAGCATTGTTTCAGCCCAACAGATTCTGCCAGGAGGACAAACACTGAGGTTCTCAGCCACATGCAAACAGTGATTTATAATCCAGGCATGGAGAGAAGAGTATATTCCATTTCTTATCACCAGGACAAGGGAGCTACTGCAAACACCAGGCATGCAGATTGTGTTGTGGATTCAGTCTCCCTCTTTTCTTTTGAACAAAGGAAAAATTGTATTGCAATTACATGTAGAAAACCTGCAGAGCATTTATTTTGTTTCCTCTTCCACACAAGTTTTCAGGACAAAAGGGCACAATGCATAAGTGGAGAAAGGCAGCACACGAGAGCAGAAGGCATGAGTGTTCTAGATTTCTTCATAATTAAAACTGACCTAAGTTCATTTTCTGAGAGCAAGTTTAGAGGATCATTTTATTAACGTGCTAATGTGTCACTGTTTTCCACACAAACTCTTAATTTGTCCAAAAGCCAAACTCGTAACTCATCAGTCCATTTACAATGTTTACATTCATCAGGTCAAGGTCTTGCTGAGACTGAGCTACACAAAGCTCGTTAGTTTTAACAGGTTTATTTTCATTACACTTGGGTTCCCAAACTCGAGTGTTTTCTCTGCATGAGGTAAGTAGCTGTGGTTAGGTAATCAGAACTTAAAGGGTTATTGCTGGTATGTAACACAGGAAATCAGTAAGATTTGGATGGTTACTGTGCCAAAAAACACTGCTAAAAGCAGTGCTAATACAGATGTTTCTCCATTCTGGGACATGACAGTAACATGGTAATTTAGCACCATGGTGAAGCACATACATAACACTGGAAACTTTCTGTACCATTCGTCATAACCAGAAGACTAAAACAAAACAAAAACTTGTATTAAAAATAAAATTAGCTCAGCTCCACAGATAAACTTTTCCAGATAATTTTTCTGCAGGATATACAAACATGACTAAGTGTCCCATGCTTTGAAGAGAGTCACTAAATGTTAGTGTCAGTTTATTCCTGGGACTGCTTTCTTACTGCCCAGATGGAACCAATGGAACAGCACAGAAAAGAACACTGAGATGCACTTCACAAAGCCACTGCCACCTCTCACCTAACAAAAGCCTCCAGGCAGGCCAAACAAATTGGGGAGATCCCACTGTGTGAGCAGAGCAGGGGAAAAACACTCAATAGTAGAGAGCACAGCAGGGAAGGTCAGAGCTAAAAGATGGAGCATTGGGAAGGCAAAGGAAGACAGATCATATTGTTAACTCAAAACAACCACAACACTGATAACATTCTTTATGAGAAGGAACTCATTGCCAGCCACTGTTGTAAAGTTTAAATATAATAGAATGAAACAAACTTGAGGCTGCTTTTCAAAATGTTACCCAATCCTGCTGTGCATATGCATCACAAACAACCTTCGATTTTTCTGGCCAATTTCAGTCAAATGAATAAAGCCCTAGAGATTTTTTTTTAATATTTGTTTCTAAAGGTTTGCAGAATTGATCATAGAACCGTTCTGGCACCTATCTTGGCCTGAAGGGGAACACTTCAGTATCTGCAGCTCAGACTAAAAGCAGTGTGGAATGCAACAGAGCAGTTTTTGAGCAGCCTATTGCCCAACTGTTGGTTTGGGAATTTAAGAGGGAGTTGTGGATAGAGTGGGGATATTTTGTGGGTAGACAAAGAAAACAGGAGGAGTTTGGTCACTGAGGCAAAAAGCATTTGATAATGAAAGGCCAGAGACTGGGTGATGCCAAGAGTGCAGTTACAGAGGTGGAATGAAATTCTGCAAGACACTGACTGTGGCAATGCTGCTGTTCTGGGAGCAATTCACTGCTCGTGTTCACTCTCTGCGATCTGAGCTGCAAACTGGGCAAAGGCCACCAGAGCCAGGAAAATCAGTTCTGCAGGCAGGAGGTCTAATGCACAGAACTGGAGATGTGATAGAGAAATGAAGGTCACTGACTGCCAAGGCCTTCCAGATCTCAGAACGCAACTTTAGCAAAGAAATTCTGAGTTTTACAAAGCAAGTTTATTACCTGTGCATAGCTCATTAAATTAAACCTTACCCTTTCAAATTCAGGTAAGGCATTAGTATTTTCTTGCTTTTCATCATGTAGGTTTGTAATTTGTGGGTTGGTTTTGGTTGGTTGGTTTTTTTGTTTGTCTTGCTTTTTTTAAACAGACACTAAGGCCAGGCCTAGGCATTGACAACAGAGATCCAAACAGTTCTGCATTTACCAGTAAACAAAACAAAAAAAAAATTGTGCTGGATGGCCAATTTAGACAATAAAACACCCAACACTGAGAAGTAAGCAGAGTAATTGATATGCTGTCATATCATTCATCACAAGAGCATTAACCTTTCAACTGTGGCTAAAGCAATTCCAATTTCATTACTCCCTAGAGGATTCACCTTGGCAATACTCTGCAGCCCCTCCAGGCATTTCTATGTAGATGTAGGGGGTCTTCTTTGATCTAAGTTCTACAGGAATGGCAATAGCCAACTAACATTTTATGACTGAGTCATACCATTAAACCCAAGATAGTGCTAACAACATATTCCCCCTTGCATTATTGTTTTTAATCCTATTTCTCATCTCTACTTTCTCTGATTCACTTCTATCATTCATCTTCATCTCCCCAGAGGAAAGAGAACTGCTTTTTACCAGTGAGGAAAATGAGGTTTTGGGAAATTCTTACACTGATGGTAGTAAGAACACTGGAATAAGATTCAACATAGATAAACTTCCTTTTAGAAGCTGGTTACTTATTTCATGTCTCACTGCATATGGGAAAAAAAAAAAAAAAAACCTACAAAAACATGCCACAAAAGAGATGTGAGAACACAGGATATTTGCCACCTTCACTTCTTTCTAAAGACAGGAATAAAATCTTTACAAGTCAAAGCAATATTAAGATAGAATCAAGAAGAGTTCTTTTGCCATGAGTGATAACAGCAGAAAATATAGACACTTTTGATTTATAGGGAATGGACAAGTGGCCCCAGTCAGTCTGTGTGGTTGAAAAGTGTGTTGGGGGTAAAGACTCCAGATAATTTCAATCCACTGTGTCCAAACATGCTGCAGCTCATTTGGCACCAAGGTTGTTTAACTGCCTTCAGCAAGCTGGGGTCTTAATTTGTGTTCATTATCAGATCCATCACACATCCATCTGATTTCCTAGTGTACGTATTTGCTTAGGAACAAGCTTTTCTAAATATTTTGTCAGCTTGTAATGCAACTGGCAGGGGGACAATTTGGCTTTTTGTTTCCCCTGTCTCAGATAGTCTTAAGAGGGAGGAGAGACTTGACAGGTCAGTAGATGTTTGCATTTTTTTCCTAACAGTATTTCTGTATTGAACCACAATTAGTTTACTGTACAATTATATTTTATCCAAAACAACTACCACAAATGAAGCTTGGACTGTAGAAAGATGCCATTGCATGTAAAGCCTTAATAAATACTGAATTATATATTATTGAACAGGACAGAAAATGTGAACCAAACATAAAGGCAGCAACCCAGCCCCAAGTATAAGAGCTAGGGAAAAACATCCACAATATATTACACCTACGTAATTACATGTGCAGAGCAATTCACAAGCCAAAATACTGTTGTATTGTGATTTTTCCAGAAGTCATTGAATTAACAACCTCTAACTCTGTTGTATACAACAGCATAAAAGAAAAGAGTTGCTCAATTTCATAATTTAAAGTTGACCCTCCTGTATTTCTGTTCTATGGGACCTGAACCCAAGAAACCTCTCTGTTTGCATATTTAGGTCCTGTGACTGTGCCACAAAAATCAACTAAGCCAACATTACTGACCAAGATATCATTGTCCCAAATAAAACATGCAGTTACATAAGTATAGGATTTATGAGAAACTGATGCAAGGCAAAGATGTTTATTTAAATATCATAGCATGAGGTCTCAGCCTGTCAGCTACACATGGAACAGGATTAATTCCTTCCAAAGAACAGCTCATAGGGTTTTGCTGCTTTCTCAAAAGGAGCAGAGTTGCAGATGATTGAGCAGATATTTTAAACAACTCAAAAGCGGCAGCGGGAGAACAACATAATTAATAAAACAGGTAAGAGCACACATAATTCTGGTGAAGCACCAGTAATCACAGCACAGAATGCACCAGGTTCTGCCATAACAAAAAGCAAGTTCTACTGGGATATATTTAGCAACATTTTTGCACTTTTCCTTACGTTATTACTGAATAATCAAGAAGCACTAGAAGGCAGCAGTGGTTGTCTGGTGGCTTGAGGAAAACCCATCAACTTTAAGTGCACAATTCTATGTTAATAACCAGGAATGTTGAGTAAACTAGGAACTTCCATTATGAAAGAAATTTGAATCAACAGCATCTTCCCTCTCTGAGACAGTACAAAACCCACACTCAAGGAAGAAAGCCCAAACAAATCCAACATGAGGAATACAGTTTCAAAAAAGAAAAAGAAAAAAAAATCTAAATATTTCAGATAACTTCCCCCCCGCAAAATAAAAGCAGACAGAAACTGCTCTGGCTCCAAGCAACTGCATGTGCCAGTCCTAATTCTGGCAAAAGCCTCAGCTGCTCCAGGAAAGATAAGGGCATTCCATAAAGTCCTCTTAAAGGTAGGGCAAGTGCAATCAGGGAGCACAAAACGCCAACCTCCCCATCCTGAAGGTGCCAGGCCAAGCAAACTTATCAGTGCTTGGAATGCCTGGCAGGGCACCGGCAGGGCCTTCACTTAGGATGGGTTATTTGCTCTCTCTTTTCCATTTCAGAAGCAGGATTATGGAATAGTTACACTACTCTGGCCAAGAAACCACAGATACTGAAAAATCTATGATTTTTAGCACCCTATGAGCCAACCACAGGTTTCACTAAGGATCAATCACATATCTGTCAGAAAGTGTGCTGTTAGTGGTACAGTTTCTGCCTCACCAAGACAGAATTTTTCAAAGCAAATCCCAGTCCTTGATTTAAACATTTCCAAGTTACCTACTCAGAACATCACAATCCTGCTGTATCACAAATGTCTTTGCTTCCAACTCTCCCACAGAAAGATTTCTGCAGTTTCACATCAGCTCCCACTGAGCTGGATTCCCAGTGAGAACTCAACTGGCCCAGGTATTTTTCAAAGAAACAGCACTGATACATTCACACATTACAAATCTAAAGCCAAATGTTACTTACAGGCAGGAAGTATTTTCTCCAAGTGTCACAAAACAGATGATGGCACCTCCTCACAAATGGGAAGAGAAACTCTGCAGAGGCTCAGAGGAATTTCCCAGTGGTCACCCTCAGCCTGTTCTCTGATTTTGCCCACTTTGAGTGCTGTGCTCTGCCAGATGTTTGCTGCCTCCCTCACCTGTGAGGCTTCACTTGCATTTTATAGACAACACCTTCCACCTGGAACAGGAGCCCTCCAAAATTCCCAGCTGCCTTGCTCTCCATATTCCAGTCTGTCCTAAGGCTCTCATCTTCTATTCTCCAAATCTAAACACATCTCACAAGAGAAGATACCTGGCATGACATATGAATTCCCTTGCCAATTCAGAAGTAATCTTTTTTTTGGTTTACCATTCTCTACCCAGCAGCCTCTTAATTTTTAGATTTTTTGTTGTTGGTTTTGAGGATGTTTCTTTGCTTTTATTTTCCCACTCTCTAGACAAATTAGTAAGACTTGATTTAAAAGGTCATTCTGGAAGATTGTGCACAATAAAAACAAAACCAAGCAAGTCTTTAAATTATACAATTCAGTCCTTCATATCTAAGGGTGATGGCTGAGAAATTCTTCAGGTGAGTTCGTGATATCCAGTATAAATTTGAATCTTCAAGTGTTCAAATGTTACTTTTGCCTGTCTCCTGAATCCAAAATCTGCAGTCATGGCCCAGCACTCACACATACTCACTCCTTACAGATAAATGTTGCCACTGATTTTAAGATAAGACAGATTCTGACATTCCCAGAGAGGACAAAACTTGGCTTTTTAATCTTTTGAGTTGAATAACTGTCCTTGGGTGCTGCTCCCTACAAGAGAGAAATGCACATTATAAAACCAGTATTTTGCACAAAGCGTCCATCCTGCTCCTCTGTAGCTCAGTGACATAGCTACGATTTTATCATCAGCCTCAGAGCAAGAGGGAAAAACCTCCCAAACTGCGGCTCAGGACTCAGTTTGTGGGGTTTTTTTTGCCTTTATGCAGGTTTGGTTGTCAGAGGGAGCAGCACCAGGAATGAGCAGCTGCTGAAGCACAAGAAGCAGCACGTTGGGCACGGAGCCTGTTCTCGGCTCGTTGAGGCGCTGCTGACTTTGGCCTTTCAGCCCCGGCTGCCTGGGGCTCCCCCACCAGCCCCTCTCCCCCAGCACTGACTGGTCACACCAGTAACAGCATGTTTGAACCTCTCTGCTCAGCTTTAATTACTGCATTTGATGACACCTGCGCGATACAATTTCGCGCTGTTATGAAATATTAATTGCCTTCTGTGCTGCAGCAGGTAACGTATTCAAGAGCGAAAAATAATGCTGTAACTGTGTTTATAATTTTTTTAACCAAAGATTTTAGATTGTTTTTCCTGTTATCACTAAGCTTGTCTAAAAGATTTCGTGTTTCTCCTAAGAAAATGCACATTAGCCATAGCCCTCTTACCATTGACTAAAAGGAAGTTCCATTAATACCTGAACAATATTTCTCTTTCACTGTCACCTTCTGCCACTCAAGGCAAAAGGACAGAACTCCTCCTGTTGTCTCACACAGAGAAAAATAATTTTTCTCTTATATAGGCAATAGTTCCTTTACCACACAGGCTCTGCCAAGTCTCTCCAGAATGATTATCTTATGTCCCTCCCCTGGAGAGCTGATAAATGAGAAATGATGAGAGAGAGAGAGTTTTACTTTATAGAAGAGTATGTGCAATAGTTTTCATTTGGTAAAAAAAAAATAAACAAGAGAGTCTACAGGCTTAAGAGGAGAATATAGTCTTCAAATGATTTCAGACAGCATCACTCTTGGCAAATATTTAAATCAGTATTACAGGAGATTTGTTGTATGAATACAACCCACATTTCAAGGCTAACTTTTAAGCTCAGCTGTTTAAATTTCCTAGATTACTTTAATTAGGGACAGCCAACATGTCCAGGCTGAGCTACAGAGAGTGAACATTGCAGAACATGCAACATGCAAAGTGTTCCCTCAGGACATGGGGAAGTCAGGATGAACTTCAGGCAGTGGCTCCAGCAGGGCCAGGATTTCAGAGCTCTGCCTTTGCTTCTTTCTCATTCATGTAGAGGAGATCCAGCATCACATCAAATCATGGCAATCCTCATTTATTTTCTTCCCTCTACAAACCAGAGGGAAGAAAACCCAAGAAGTGGTGCAGGCAATGTGCCCTCTTCCCCTGGGTCCCTGTTTGGTGGGAGGAGCAGGAAAACACAAATGGAGCCTCCAAAAATCTGAACCTCAGTGATTGAAGGAAATAATATCAAAAAGTAATTAATACCAATCAGTTACTGCAAATAAAGAGATCTCCACCTCTACCTAAAAGGGAAGGCATAACATTTTTTGAAAAATTTAACTTCTAACACTATGAAAAAGAAATATTTGCCAGTGCACTCATATATATATGTGCATTTAAATAAGGAGAATATACAGCAATTACCTTAAAATAAAGTGAGTTTAATGTTCCAAGACTGAAAGAGAAAGAGCAGATTCACATCACACATTTGGGGATGGATCATCAGCCAATAGAGATCATTGCAGTGTCACAGTTCAAGAAATTATTTTGGTGCCTTTTTTTCCCTCCTCTAAGGCATTTATTTCTAAGATAAAGCAGACGAGCCACTGACAGGTAAACCTGGGAGGAAGTATCTGGAATATTTTCCTTGAGGGTTAAGATCTAATCTATATGGCTTTCATACTAGAAAATATAAGGAGAAAAAAAAAAAAGAAGAAAAGACTGTTTCTCAACCAAGTAGAAAAAGCTAATAAATTTAGTCACACTGAAGCACACATGAAAAATGTTGTGCTTTGAAAAAAAGATGCAGTGAAGCGGCTTAAGAGTGGGCTGGAATGAAGTAGAATAACATTGTAAGTATATAACTAGATAATAAATTGGAAAAAGGGTTGGGTAACCAAACCAAGGTTAAATAACCCACTTGGACTAATTCTTCAGTAATTCCTGTAATTTTGCTAAATTTAAAGTAATAGACAAAATGTTACTGACTTCTCTCATCTCACTTTTCCAAGTAGGGAAAACATAATCCTACTACTAATTCCAGTACTATTAAAAAAAATCTTGTTTCATTCAAAAATAATTAAGAACATCACCATTAATCTTGATATGGATTTTATTCTGTCATTTTTTTTCCTATAAGACTGAAAAACAAAAATATTTTCTTTCAAGAAAAGAATTTAAATTTGGAAGGAGTGGACTCATTTTGAAACAAAAGCAGTTTAAAAGACTTAAAACCTTTGTAAAACAGATTTTCCATTCTTTTCCAAAGTGGATTAGTAATATCCTTGGAGACATGCAAGAACTCCAGCCAGAGGCAAGCCATGTTGGAACACAGAGAGCAGACATTAAAAATGAATGTTGCCACCCCACTTCAAATAGGAAGTTTTTCACAGTGAGAATTTTATTGTTTTAAGAAGAACATATAGAGACAGATGAGAACAGCACAGAACTGGACCTTACCAGCTGGGTAAGGGAATCTCATGGAACAAGCCAGAAAATATGACTTAAAGAAAAAATACAGAGAAGGAAAAACTCCACTTATATCAAACAATTCTGGACACCAAAGGAAGGAAGAACTTAGATAAACATTCCTTCTAAAAAATTCCCATCTAAGCTGAGGGTGGTAACCAAGTTCATAACCTTGACAATAACAATTTAAAAAACAAGCTAAAATGCCAGTTGTGCTGTACAGTAGAATCAAATTAAAAAGTGATGAACAGAAGCCCTCCTTCAGACAGTAATCTAAACAGTTTGTGGAGCTAGATGAAATGTTGTCTAGACCAATAACCCCTTGCTGGCTTGTAACTCCATTATATTTGAGACACTTTCAGACGTTTTCCAGATTAGTATACTTTTCCAAACTTAGTAATTACTTCTATTGCCTATAAACAGCACAGGCTGCAGGAGATTTAATTATTAGTTGCCCTCAAAAGACAATCCAATTTAGGGATAATTTCTGCTGCTGTCTCAGTCATAGCAATGAAAACTTGATAAAGTAGACAGGAACAAATACAATAAGGCTGGATTAAATGGGAAAAAAACCCCCACAAAATACCCTTTTTTTTTTTTAACTTTAAGAGAAATTACCACAGTTTCTTTGGCAAAGATACACCTTTTAACAGTAACTGGAAACTACTGATTCTGCCAAACTCTGCTTCTGCATAGGCAGGTTGATTTCTGGGCAGTCAACCTTACTAAGTCAGAGCTTCCAAAGTACAAAAAAAGTGCTGAGAATTTGTAATAGAAAACAAAATTTCCTAAAGGAGCTGGACACATAGAAGCAGAAAGAAACTTTTCTTGGTTTTAAATCTTGCCCCAGTTACTTACAAGCACATAATTATTAATTTTCATTTGGCAGAAATGGAAACCAAACCCAAACAAACAAAATAAACTTCAAATGGAACAAACAACCCACAAAGACAGCAAGCATTTAGGTGCTTAATCATGCAGAGAATCAAAAGGCAAGCACAAGAAACAACAACCACAACGAAGTGAAAACATATTAAAAAAAAAAATAACAATACCTCAGGATCTTTTCCAAGCTTTGTGTGGAGCTTAGCTGGGCCTCACATCAGCTCACTCCAGAGCTGGGCTGCAGGGAAATGCTCCGTGGCAGGCACCAGCCACCCCTGTGCCAGCAGAGCTATCTCTGCTGCTCAGGTAGCTGCTGGTTTTAGGTTTGTCATTAAACCTTCCAGAGCTCTCTTCCAATGCATTTGCAAGCTGGGTCTGCAGGACACTCTCCTGGTTTCCTCCTCCCCCGTTTTAGTGTGTACTGTGTGCCCAGGGGCTCGGTATGAAGGGTTAATTGCTGGCTCCAGGTGCCACTGGAACCAAATCACGGGGCTGGTCCTGGGGAGGAAAACAGCTGGTCCCATTCACAGAGGAGTGAACAAGCACTGGGATGGATCCTCATTTAGAATCACCCTGACAAATAATCTTAACCCTGCCTGAAATTTGAGATTTTAGAACGTTTAGCGTTTGGTGAAGCACTTAGATGGAACGATGGCATTCATACTTCATTTTCACGTGGATCACCCCAAACCCTTTACACTGTGAGAGCAGTTTCTCGCTTGGCATGGAATCACTGCTGTAAGATCGTGATAAAGAAATTGCTTGTTCTCCCTTTCCCTGCCTCAAGAATTAGGAGCAGCCATGCCATGGCAGGCTCAAGCAAAACCTCTCCCTGCCAGCTTGATTTTCTGGCACAGGTTTGCCAGGTGCTCCTCACCACTTACATGTCCATGAGCCAGGAAGGGCTTTCAGTACAGGAGCAACATCTCCTGCCTGAGACACCAAAACAGGCCCTGGAAGGGACTGTCCCCCCTCCCTTGGACACAATTCTTGCAGAACCTGGAGGGCAACTCTTGTCACTGAGGAAGGGCTCCAAGCACACGGGGGGCAGTGGCCAGGAGGAAGAAAAAAAGAGAAGCAACCTCCTTTTTACCTCCCAGTTTCTTTCAGCACCCCAATTTACTCAGGCTGCCTCAGCAAGCCCCATCCCCCGGGTAATGAGTTGTGCCCTCAGGCTTTGGATTGCAAAATTCACTTTTGCCTGCACAGGTGAAATTGTTTTCTTGCTGCTCCACTAGAATGAGCACAAACAAACACTGTTTGTCCATGATACTCTTGAAGAATATCAGTAAATCTACTCTGTACATAGGATATGGATGACAAAACTGGGAGGAAAAAGAAACTTCAGTAACTAGGTTTTCTTTGAGATCCCTGGGTAAGCTGAAAATTTACATGTCTTTAAAACCAAGCCAGGCAATCAAGGAAGATTTATGCCTGTAGAAACATCTTAGAAGCTTCCACTGATTTTCTGCTTTTCAGCTTCTCCCTTTTGCAGAAAATAACCAATTAAGATCAGTTCAGAACAGAGTTTAGGCTCTGCCACTGGTCTCCTCAGGAATACAAGCTTCTTTTCCCTGGAAAACACAGGGAGAAAGTTGTGAAGACCCAGCAGGCCAAGATATGTTAGCATAGCAATCAGTGGTCTGGTGTACCATGAAATCTGAGCTGGTTGACAGCTTTACCCTGCTGAAAACATATTTTCCTCTCTTTCTATGTAGACTGAAAGGATTAAAATTATTGGACACATTATTTCACACAGAGGGAAAGATAACTTTGTGCTGGTGGTTCTATGCAGCATTTCTCTGGTATCCAAACCATACCAGATAACTTCATTTACATATCTGCATAATATACTTGGTGCAGAAGCCTATTTTAATGCAGCAGCAAATTTTGAAAGGGCCAGGCATGGAATTTGTGCCCAAAAGACACATTCCTGTGGAGCAGACATGGGAATGTTCCTGCTCTTACTAATCCCCAGACCTCAAGGCTATAGAGCCCTGCCAGGCTCCAGGCCAGGGCCACTGAAGGGCAGTGGATTCCCCCCTGATATAAGCAGGGATGACTTCTGGGATCTTTCGTTAACATTTTGTCCAGAAATTCACCCAAATGGCAGCACCAAACCAACAAAGCCTCTCTGAGAACATGAATAAAGCAAGAATCAATAAAGGCACAGAGGTTGCTGGGGGGATGTGTCTGCACCAATTCCTGCTCCAGGATGTTTTGCAAGCCTGCATGGCATTTTAGCAGCTGGAGAAATAAGCACCAAATTCTATACAAAGCCTTTAATATTCAGCTTTCATACAGAATTTGAACCTCAAATGCTCAGGTCATAGTTTGCATCTGTACTTATCTGTGAAGAGTCCCCGTGCCTGGGTTAGAGTGAGCAGAAGGTATTCAGTCTACAAATAGGCTTTATAAAAGGAATCTCAGACTTTAAATAATGCATTTTTTCCTCTCAAATGGAGAAACTGAAGGTGCAGTTCCATGACACCGCTACATCAATTAACACCTGGTTTCAGCCAAAAGAGCTAATCTTCACCTTCTGAAATAGAATAGAATGAGATGATAAAATTCAGTTCACTGAATTATTGAAGAATCTGCACTCATCTAGGAAATTATGTGAGAGAAAAAATATTTTTTGAAGTGCAATTGAAACTAGGTTTTAGAAAAATTACTTTCAGGAGTAAATCTATGCAGAAATTTATGGAAAATAATATGTAGGAGCCTTTAATGTAAGCAAACTGGGAATAGGGTAGTTTTGATTTCTGATCTTCCCATTCCCACAGCCATAGTAAAAAAACCCCAAGCCTATAAATAAGCCAACCTACTGTGCTGTTTTGATTCCTAATTCTTGGTGAAATAATTTATATCATATGTAAAATAGGAAGTATTACACTTTTATCTGGAGATCTTACGCTACTCAACAGAACTATTAAAACCATTATTTCTTCTTTATGCCCACAAAAAATATGCAGAGGATTGGAATACACAAAGAAGTTTCTGCAGGGTAAGCAAGGGGGTAAACCTGAAGAGCTCCAGTTATTCCATGAGAAATAGATACGTGCCCATCCTTACCCTAAAAAGCAGTTATTTCAAAATGGGATAAATTATTGTCTTACCTCAGGAGGCGAATGGGAGGTGGATTAGCTTGTCCTGGGGTAAGAAGGTCTGTTTCGCAACCCTGCCAAGAAGCTGATGCATTTCGAGTTCACACAATGGTTTGAACTATTTATGCCCTGAAATAACTTGTTTAGGTGTCCCTGACCAAAGGGAGTTATCCCAGCTCAGTGACAAAGCCAGGACAGATCTGTGCATCCACGTGGAGCCAGGCTGGGAGAGCTGGGAGGTTCCAGAGAAACCTCAGAGCTCCTTCCAGGGCCTAGAGGGGCTCCAGGAGGGCTGGAGAAGGGCTGGGGACAGGGGATGTGGGGACAGGACACAGGGAATGGCTTCCCACTGCCAGAGGGCAGGGATGGATGGGTTATTGGGAAGGAATTCCTCCCTCAGAGGGTGGCGAGGCCCTGGAAAAGGTTGCCCAGAGAAGCAAATTCTGAGCATGATTTTTATCCCTTTGGTGTTCAGGCACCTCATACCGGAGAGAGAACCAAAGTGCAACTCACAGCAAAACCCTTGTCCCAGGTGCTGGGAAAAGTAAACGTAGCCATTGGTCATTCCTGAGTGAAAAACTCTGTCCCACAGAGTATTTTCCCAAGAGCACTATGGAAACCATCTGTGTCAGCTTTGAAGATGAGAAATTCAATACTTGCAAGGGAAGTGATGCTGTACCAGACACGTCAGGGCTGAGGGCAACAGCTGGACTGATCAGCTCCCGTCAGTTGCAACATGGAATTCCCAGCACCATTAGTGTTTGCTTAAAAATTCCACATCAAAAAGAGGAGAGCACTATCCCCTTTTAATATTTCCACCCTTTATAATATATATGGGCAGAAAACTTTCTGTAGTCTTTCTTTTAGAGGTTTTGCTTGGCCTTTTAGTTTTATTTGTTTTCTTCAGGACGTGTCCGAACAGCTCACGTAAAGCAAGAATGAGAATTCTAAAATCTTAATTGCCAGCTTGCTGGTAGATATTGCCTGATTGCAACAAGTAAATGAGAAAACTAGATGAAAAAACAGGGAGAAAAAGAAAAAGAACTGTTTTTATAATGTACTGTAACTTTTATATCTTAATTAACCCAAAGAAGTTGCAAAAAGCTCCCATTTGCAAAGCACCCATTTGAAAAACCTCCAGCTAATGTGCTTTTCTTGGGCAAAAATAAATGCAAGAAATTTAAATAAGATATCTGAGCTAAGGGAAATAGATTGCTGACCCATGTCTTGGGACTTCTTTTTTTTTTCCAGTAAAGATGCTATTTTAAGGTTATAATTAGAGCTGGTTTGAAAGAAGCAGTGAAAAGAAATGTTTTGGTAATTTGACCAAATTAACTCCAGTTTTGACAGAACCCAGCTACTTTGACTAACATCATTTACAGGCATTATGAAGTCAGTGTCATTTAGTTCTTAATTTTAAACTCTTCATGTTTCTGATTGTAGTAATTCTCTTGACATAGCAGCCATTCAGTGTAACATGACACCAGGAGGCACAGAAAAGTGGTTTCTCTAACTTGTCATGCCAGTTTTGCAGTTCAAGCTCCTCTCAAACGCTGCTTTTTGGCAACTCATGTTGTGCAATGATTATGAAAGAGGCATTTTGGAGTTTCTAAAGGGCACTCTATGAAGGCAGCTGACTCCCTCATTCCTACAGTGCCTCAGTAATTGTTTCTCATCCTACGGGGCTTCCAGTATGTAATTTTATTATCAGGATTAATCAAGGGGAATGATTCATGCTTAGTGGAAAGCAAGGTAAGTTCAACACAGCATTAGGACTGAAAAATGCACGGCTCAAGCTGAACTCACAACAGGATGAAGTTTAACAACTGGCTCATGTAGACTCTGCTGTCACTTCCAAAAATACAAGTGCTATTCCAAGAGTGACAAACTGACAAATGGTTCCACACCTGCCTCATTTCAGGGATGGTACAGAAATGGGTGCTTTGGATCATTTTCCTGAAATGATGTAAAACAAGGGGATGTGAAAAGGAAGGAAGGGAATGGAAAAACTACAACTGCAGATTTTGTTTCTGGATCCACAAAAATTCAAGCCCCAGCTCATCTCTCTTTTGGGACATAAGATTACCTGTACTACTCTTTCCTTATAGTGTCAGCTCTAATAAATATAATTTAAAGTGACACTTTAGAGCAGCTCTGTGCCTTTTTTTGCTGGGCTCATGAGGGACTGGCACCTCCTGGTGCTGAACACCTGTAGCTGGAGATCACACCTTGCTTAGGAAGAGACCTACAAGGAAGTCCCTACATATTTATGAATTCTCTTTTTTTTTTTCTTTTTCTTTTGTGCTAAAAGAAAACCAGCAAGATTAGAAGTTTTCAGGTAGCTCTGATGGATCAGAGAGCCTTGATGAGACACCACCACACTGTCCCTGTGTTTCTCCTCCTCAGAAAAACAAAATTACCTTTGCAACAGACCATGCTGGGAAGACTGGATTTACTTCCACCTAGACCATGAAAGTTAACTCAGGACTGAGGACAATAGCCAGACAGCAATTTAAAACTCCAGGGCCCTAAAGGAAAATATATCAGCATATTTTTCAAGTCCAATTAAGGCTTTGGCTCCGAGCATTTGGCAGAAGGAGAAGAATAAACATTTTATGACTTGCCTTTGCATGGATGGTGCTATGAGGAGTTAATGTATTAACTAACAAGGTTCCTGTGAGTAATTTTTGACTCTGTGAGAGGGACAGGGGGATCAGAGAATGGAGGGAATGTAGATTGCACCCAGAGCTGTTTTATCATCACTCCTGCGGGCAGTGTGTTCAGGAGTGCGTTTTCAGGAGAAAAAAAAAAATCACTTTTGTGGTAACTGATTTTAAAACAGGGATTCAAACAGTTTCTTTGCAGGATGCCTCCAGCTCCTCAGCTCTGCACAGACTGATGCTTATCTCTGACAGCAAAAAATGGTAACAGCTATTTCCAGACCTTGAAACAAAATCAGGGCATATGGGATGTGAGGAGCTACTGCAGTTCCTGTAAGGACTTTTGAAGGCAATTCCTGGAAAGAGTTCAGATCCAAGATTTCCTAGAAAACCTGGGAAAATTCTTAGGAAGGGTCTAAATCCAGGATGGGATATTCCTTGAACAGCACAGGAACTACTTCAGATTCTAGGTCCAGGAATCCCTATAAAAAGTGAGAAAATGCCAAGAAAGGCTGTAGGTCCAGAAACTCTAAAAAAGATCTCTGTCCAGGAATTCCTGGAAAGATCACACATTCAGGAATACTTGAAAAGCCCAGGAAAACTAGAAAAGATTTAGATCAATTAATTCCCAGAAAGTGATAGGAAATGCTATGAAAATTTCTCAGTACAGTAAATCATAACAGGTCTCAATCTAGGTATTCCTGGAAAGGATCTTGGTCCAGGATGTCCAGGAAAACTCCTAAAAAGCCCCAAATAATCCTAAAAATAGATATCAGAATTTTTTAAAATACCATATCCTGAATGTTGTTTATTCTAAGTTGTGTGAACAAATTGTTTGAGTAACTTTTACATTTCATCACTTGACTTAAAGCCAGTAACACTTTCCATATGGTCAAATCACTTCCCAGCTGAGCATTCTGGTACTGGAAATGTGAATAGAACTGGAGTTTCTCTTATGAAGTTTCTTCATTATTTGTGAAGAAGAACTACAAAAAAAGCCCCAAACTAACCCAACAAATGTACAGGGACACCTGTGAGTTATTATTTTAAGCAGTTGGGTTCAACTTCAGAGAAGCAACGTGGGCTTTGTCACCAAGTGCTTCAAACCAATCCTGCTAATTAGGATTTCAAGTTTAACACTGACATAAACAGATTGGCAAACTAATTTTGGGATCTGCAGCTCAGGGGAGGTTTTTTCCTAGGTCTGGTCTATTTGGGACGATGTGATGAATACCATCGTTGTGAGAGGGATCTTTCACATCACCACATATTCCATTTACACAGCTGGCCCCAACATTTAATCTCTCCAGAATCCAGTTTATTCCCCTCCAGCTGCTCTGACTCAGTAATGCTGACAGAAAAATTTCACTTCAGTAGAACAAGTGGCTCTGCCCCTCAGCACCAGTTTCTGATGGAAGGAAGGAAACTCCATTCTGAGACAATTCCTTTGCTGACCACAGCTGCACTCACCATTCCCTGGAAGTAGAGCTGCAGACCTGGGGAGGAAAACTTGGGACTTCTGGGCTCCTCATTCTCTTCTGAGAATGTGTTTTCTTCAACAGGCACCACCACGTGTTAAGGTACAACCTTCTGCTCATGAAATAACATAAAAGATACCAATGATGTCAACGAGAAAGTCTTAAAAAACCACACAGGAGCTTTAAAAGGGTGAAGTGTAAACATTAAAAGTCCAACTGATTTCAGAAGGATGTATGAAAAGAGGAAAAAAAATCTCAAGGCACAGGTACTTCTAATGAAAATAACTTTTTTTTCCCCTTTTTTCTTTTTTTCTTTTTTTTTTCCTCTTTTTTCTTTTTTTTCTTTTTTCCCCCGGGGGGAATATGAAAGATAGGCCACGAGATCTAAAGAAATGCAGTGTCAGTTAGATAAGGAAACATCAAATACTTGGATCAGGAGAGACTAACAGCACAATTCACACAGCATTTTCCCTTTAAATCACCATTTCTCTGAGTTAATCCGATTTACATAGATACACTCCATTCATTGATTGCTGATTTGAGAATGATTTGAGGCAGAAGTTTTTTTCCTAAGGATAAGCTAAAGCAGAGCAAGATTCTCCCAAGGTTATCTGTGCAGCAGGCAGCAAAGCATCATCATTCAGCCTTACAGTAAAAAGAGCCTGTACATTAATTACTGCGGGGGACTCAGTGAAACTCCACTGAGTGAGAACTACACGTTGATGAAAGAAGCCACCATGAATAATAATTGTGTAAAGCAAAACGCCAGAGGTGCTAAAATCTTGGTTTAATATCCTCTATTTTGTAAAGAACACAATAGGGCTCTTCAGAAACGTGAAAAAAGGCGTTTCGCACTGTAGTTCACCACACCCTGCCTTGGAAAAGAGACAATCCCGTAGTGCTCTCTAGTGGCTGCCAGTCAAAAAACCGCGGCAGGTTGCATTGCCAAGTGTAAAAATACGCAGAATTATCGGAATATTCGGCTGCCCAGGGAGAGAGCAGGCGCTTGTGTTTGCATCCGTGCTCTGGACTGCCCGGGAGCTCTTCCTCCAGGACTCAGTTCCACAGCAGAACTGCAAATATTGATGTGCCTGAAATCACACGGAACAAATATAACGCATTTGATGACGATGATGAAGAGTATGAGGAGTCTCACAAGCTGGTATCAAAACGTGGCGCCTTTCTGACAAACTCCAGCTGTGCCAGATTTCTTCCTGATCCTACAAATGGGGAAGGGAAAAAACCATTCCCCTCTGCTTGATCTGGACTTTGCAGTTGAGACAGCCACGTTGCAAAATGGGTGCCTGTTTTGGGCTAGTAAAACTCTCTCGCTGTGCTTAAAGCACAATTCACAAACCAAGCCTGAGGCCATCAGTCCTGTATAAAACCATCTGAGCAATTATCCTCTGCCCACAGTTAGTGACACATTTTGTAACCACTGTCAGGCTACACTGCTCTTGTAAATTGTCTTATTACTAATAAATTATACGTTGATGTTTACTGCTTCAGATGCATAAATAAAGCCTAGATGGCAAAATTACCCTTTAAGACAATAAATGCATTCACAGGGTTGGTACAGCAAGAATTTCCTGTCCAACAGTGTTTCCTGAGTGGATTCTCTCAGCTCCACCAGACATTTATGCAGCTAAATAAAGAACAAATTGCTGAGTGTAAAACAACTACCAAGGGTTTGCAGTATCATCCATTAGCTCCAGGATTTCCTTGACAGCACAAAGGATTGCAAGCTGCCAATTATAATTAAATAGAGCTCCCTATGATCTTAAGCAGAGCTCCTCGTTGCCCTGGATAGGAAAATGCAGGTTAAAACACAAGAGTGATAGAAAATGGATCCAAACCTGGTCCCAGTAACTGCATTTTCCAGAACTGGAAATATCCCTGTAAACAACACGTAGATGACACTTGCCCTGGGTAGAATGCACAGGCTGTGACATTCCTGTGGTGTCAGCTGATCTTCTACCCAGGAAATCCGGTCAGAGCCCACATGAAAATTTCAGAGGTACATACTGTACCGTTCAGCTGCACATACAGAACATCCTTACAAATGGAGACAGAGATTGATCTTGACAGCTTCAGTTCGTTATGCATTAATAAACAGCATTTTTGCAACAGCCACGAAGCCAAGGGAGAAAGAAGACTAAATGTTAAAATTATTCATGTCTTCTGAATGATTTGGAAGAAGCAAACCTACTGGCATCTTCCTTGGCTGATCTAATTGGATTTATTTCCACTTTCTAGGAGAGGGGGAAAAGCAACATCAGCAAAAAAACCCCACCTGTTTGCTAGTTCATTAAGCAAGGGTATAATTACCTAATTATAAAAATCACAGGTCATACAATCCTTAGCTGCATGAACCTCCATCTCCATACACCACACAGGCTTACAAGTGACAAGATTTCTAAGCAGTCATTCATGTACACAATTAATTGCATATTTAGCAAAAATTTGTGTTCCAATCTCTGTATTTCACATTGGGTTAGAATAAAACATTTTTAGACTACATGTTAATAATAATAATAATAATAATAATGATGATCTAGTTCTGCAACTGAACCTTAAAGCTTGAAAGATTTGGTCTTGCAGAATTAATTTGTAGGAGAGAGAGGTTGAAAGTATCTGTGTGGTTCACAGATTATATTAACTGATGCTGCAGAGCATTTTTTTCCTATCTAAAAGAATACATTTGTATTAACAATGAGAGGCACATATTAGGCACAAGTAAAAACAAAGAGGTTTTTTGTGGCAACCACCTGATTTTTGACTTGTCTGGAAGACCTTGCCAGGCAAAATTTGCACTTTACGTGTTGGATAAAGATATTAAAGAATTTATTTCCGAAACGCTTGGGATCCCAGCTCCAGGGTCTGGAGGTGTTGCTCTCATGGTTGGAAGCAAGGCTGGCAAAGAGTGTTTTCCACAACAGAACAGCACAGGAAATTCCATGATTACGTTGTTCTGACTTTGCTTATGACAACATCCATCTCCAGCCTTGAAGGCATGGAAGAGAAGATCCATCTGATTCTGTCCTGGGGTAGCTTTGCAGGGTAAAAGTTTGCTGTTAGGGCTGGTCTTAGAAAAGCATCCTCTGTCCATGAAGGGAGTTGTGCTGAGCAGCCTGGCCTTCCAAAGCTCACAGCAAGATGGCATTAAAAGAGCACACTGAGCTGCAGCCCAGAGGGGAGGGGATGGCCCAGGAGCTTCTGCTGCCATGGCAACGGCCACAACCGTCCAAAAAACCGGTATTTAAAAAGTGAACCGAGTTAGTTGGGTTTTGCTGAGGAATGGTTTCTCAGATGACTCACTGCATCTGCAAAACAGCAAAGCACAACCTCCCCAGCAGTGATCCTGCTGCACATCCACGTTCTGCCTAAATGAGGATGGAAACTACTGCCCAAATCCTTCAGCTCTGAGGAAGCAGTAACTTTGCTGTGTTGGAATGGTATGAAGCCCTAGTTTTCCTTAAAATTAAACTAGAAATTGCAGGAATTTATTGGTATTAAAAAGTTTTGGATCTTACACTGTATTCTTTTATTTTTACAACCAACACCAGTTTCTTGGAGCTATTTCTACTGTCCTGAACTGTAGAACCTGCTGGACTGTTGTTCAAATGTTTTTCTGTACTGATTCATAGAGCTTGGAGGGTCTCAATTACATCAAAAATGGCTTTCAGAGCCCCCACATTTCTGCAGCTTTTTTGTAGTTTTGGGTATTTGAGATCTTGGAATACTTTGAGGATGGAAGTGAGAATAAGGAACTTCCAGCCATGTGCCTTCTTAAGAACACGGTGCCTATAAAAAACCAAAATATTCCATATACAAGAACAATAATTCCCCAAAATGTGGAAAGGAGGGAGATTTGGACCTGCAATGGAATTTATACGTACATCCCTTCTCCTCAGGCATCCTGAGGTCTAAGTGGAGCAAAAAACCAGAGAGGATAATGAGATTCATCCCTTCAAACTGGCACAAACACCATTTATGTGGCACATCACCTGGAGCCTCACTGGCTTCGACAGCTCCTCAGGAGTCCTCCAGGGTTCCCAGAGCTGCCTTCTCCCTGCTCCTCATGCACAACGTGACCACATCCTGGAGCTCTGGCATGTTGCAGATACAAGCTCACTCCCCACATATGGGGCTGTTACTATTATAAGCTGCATAATTTAAAATAAGAGTAGAGGTTCCCCTTCTCATCATCTCAGCATAGAAGGACGTGAGAAGAGCTGTGTGTCAGGGCGGGGAGTTGAGCTGAGGGTCCTGCTTTACATTTTTCCCAACCTCTTTTCCTATTCCTTCACCTGTAAAACGGGACTGAGCACTGGAACTGTGAAGGAAATCGAGTTTGAAAATCAGATGGGCCATTGCCAGAAAAGCTCCTGAGTATCAGAGATTCTCGATGTGCACGAGACCCCCAATAAACAAGCCCCTGATACTTATTCATTTTTTATTTGCTTTCTGTAGTAGTACTTTGGAGGAGATGTGTTACAAGTCTTTGTACTTACAAAGTTGTGACTGCTGGGTGATATTTTATCTCTTCTCAGTGACATGCATTTATGGTCTTGACAAACAAAGGCTCAAAATAGGCACTGTGTCCTCTTTACAAAGAAAGCATCTGAGGGGAAAAACCCCCAACAAAGTAAATAGAGACAAGAGCTGTTTGAGCATGGGAATGCTCATCTCTGTTACAGTGAGCACGCTGAGCTACAACAAGCTGGCATAAAAATCTCAAAAACCAGGTTAAGATTCACAAGCAGCAGAACAAATGCTTTCTGTTCTGCATCTAAGAAAACTGCTCCTAGCAAGGCTATCTGTGCCTTGGTCATCAGAACGATTTGAACATGAAAGCTGATGCTGTCAATCCAAATGTACCTTGGATTCATTTTTCTAAATAACAACACAAACCCCTCACATCAGTGGTGCTCAGAGATCACATGTAGCCTTCAGATTAAGGAAAATGAGGTTGTTTAATATTCTGCTGATTCGAGAAAAACAGCACTGACATGACTCACCTCTTTTCCTTCTCCCCAGAGAGACATTCCTTTCTAACACAAGATTGGATTTCTCTTTATATAACCAGATCATACAACAGGCATTCAGCTGTCTGTCAGAGAGAAAACAAACTAATCAAATCACCCATACCATTTATATAGTTGCATTAAAAAAAAAAATCAAGGAAAATCATATCAAATGGACATGCATTCGTTTGGCTGTGGACTATGAATCAAAATAAATAAAATAATACTAAAAAAATATTTTCTCTTCTGTGTTTGTTGTGTGGATATTTCATTTCAAGAAGTATTTTCCTGCAACCGAATGGATGCCAATTGCAGAGATATTTGCTGTTAAGCTAGAAAAATTTCATCATAACTTTTAATCATAAATATAAAAGGCTAGGAATCCTCTGAGAGATAACTAGACAGATGAGATCATTAGACTTTCCGGGAAAATGCTGAAAACTTGTTTACCACAAGACTCCTATAGTGAGAAAATAAACCAAACAAAAGGAGAGTCATGTTACTACTAAAAGCCATTCTGATCCTGCAAATAGTTTTATTTGTGGCACAGGATCATATGAAGTAGTAAATGGAAGCTTGAGGACGATTTTTCAGGTGCTTTGTACCCACAGGTAGAACCAGGCTTAGTTTCATTCCAGTTTCATTCAAATTTCAGAGGGATTTACAAATCAATATACTTGGAATATATTAGTTAGTGCCTGCCTCCATCAGCTTCTACTTCTGTGAAAAGGCTCCATCCCTGTTTGGTGTTGGTCTTTCAACATGAAGACAAGACTTTGCCTCACATTTATTTTTCCCTCTCTAAAGCCCTGCCCCAGGAGGAATGCAGAGATTGCTTTAAGGTAAGGAAGCACAAAGTGCCATAGATACATCATCATCATCACCTCTGAAATTTGAAAAGACATGCAGACAATCCTACTTTTAACACCAGAGACATTATTTAGCAACATAAATTTGAATAATTCAACGCTTCTTTTTTTGGTACCTCCCCTCCTAAACATAATAATGGTTCATTTTGGAAAGAACTGGCACAAACCACACCACACCAGGGATTTATCCCTCGACTGAGTCTCTTGATGCTTGGTTTGTCAGGGCTGAGAGAAAATGCTCTTTAACTAAGTGAAAACAGCAAGGCAGATCCCAGCCCTGCTTGACTGTTTTGTATCAGACAATATTTTAAGTCCCAAGGAATCCTATAAAATGTCATCTACAGAGGCAACCAGTATGGGAGCTGGTTAAAAATACATCTCCCTTATCCTCTGTGCCTCTATAGCTACTAAAGATATCTTGGAGATATTTTCTTGGGTTGAAAATATTTTAATATATTCGGTCTTATATGAATGCTTAAATCTGATATGAAATTTCTCAACCCTACATTTTAAACACAAAATCACTGTCATTCTTCATCTCAGAAGGCAGCTATGGATTAGTGCAAACAGACTTTCACAGAATTCACTAGAAATCATCAGCATTTTCTAGCATGACCTAAAAGCTATATAGAAAAACCATTTAAAACTTGCTACTTCCTCTCCTTTTAGGACTAAAAATAGATTTGCCTCATTATCTCACTTGGCACCTTAATGTATTCCATGGCACGATGACACAGCTCAGATTAAATCTCCACATGCTCCTTATTCCTTAGGATCTACCTTACACACAGCAAGAAGGGACACTGCTCATTGAAGCAGAAACACTTTGATATTTTATTTTAGACCCTTTTTTGGGTTCTGTTCTCAGGACAATATTCCCAATTGCTGTTGGATGCAGCAGCTCACCCCAGATGTCACCCCAACAGCCACAGTCAGGCCTCCCTCAAATAGAATCTTGGATGAATTTTCTTGTCAAGCTCCACCATTAAATCCACACCCACAGACTTTGTTCTTTCCCCCAAAGGTAAGTTAATTGAATCTCAGGGACACACAGCCCAAAAGTGACTTCCAAATTAGATGCATACACATTTAACTTTGAAACTCCTGCTTAAAGAAAAACAGCAAGCACACGTCTCAGTGTGATAGATGTGATAAATTTGGGTTAAATCCTCCCAAAACACAATAAAGACATAACCCCACATAACTGCTTTTTTTTTGCCCCTGCTTTCAGAAATGGCCAAACCCCATTTTCTTTATTTGAGAGTACTAAAATGTTTTCCACATATTTATGTAAAAACAGAGCCAGGCCCTTCTCAGTGGCACCAAGTAATAGAACAAGAGGCAGTTTTGAAAAACTGATGCTTAGAAAGTTCCACCTGAACATGAGGAAGAACTTCTTTACTGTGCAGGTGAGGCTGTGGAGTTTCTCTCCACTGGAAATATTCCAGACCTGTCTGGACACAATCCTGTGCCCTCTGCTCTGGGATGACCCTGCCTGAGCAGGGAGGTTGGAGCAGGTGACCCCACTGTGGTTCCTTCCAGCCTGAACCTGTGTTTCTGTGTACAGGAATGAATGGCATTGATGGAAAATTTTCTGATACAAAGGTTCATCCCTAAAATTTTGCTAACTTGCACCTGGTCTCACAACAGGAACTTGGTTAGCTGCATGTATAACCACTGCTCTTGAGTCAGCCCAAGAAATTTACCTGTAGGTGAGTGTATTCCTCATTAGTTCTGTGCAGAGACAAAAGCAGAGTTTAAGGCAGACACGAGTGAGAACCCCCACAATCCCAGCAAGTGCTGATCGAGCATTCCACAGGACTTTACTGGGAGAGTGATTAGAAAGCATCCTTCGTTTTGACAGGTCAAAACTTCAAGAAGACCTGACCTGCATCACCGTGTACAGACCAGCAGCCTCTCTGCCGGCACCCTGCGCAGGACGGGGATGAGCAAGAAACAATCCATAAAAGCAGTTTTCCTCTTTAAACAAATTCCCAAACCAAGCTGTTCAGCCCGAGTCGGAGCGTCCTGTTTCTGCGGGGTCCCCGTGCGACACCTTTGCCGCGAT
>VYXD01001002.1:1552575-1652796 GCA_013397195.1 Hylia prasina | reverse complement strand
GCGGCCGGAGCCCGGTCCCGGCCGGCCGGGGGTCCCCGGGGCCGCCGGCAGCGCTCGACCCCCGCGCACGCAGAGCTAATTTATGACTTTGGTGGGGAGGGGGAAATGAGCGCTAATAAAGCAGGCTGTTTGCATGGGATCGCCATGGAGACGAGGCAAGCAGAGTCATAATTAAACGCTTTCTGCCCGCAAGAAGGTAATTTTCACTTCATAGGGAGAAGCGTAATCTCCTTATGAAGTGTGAGCACAGAGGGTGGTGCTGAGGGGACACAGCCCAATCGTTAGTGTATAAATAGAATATTGTGATTAGATTTTTTTTTTTTTTAAACAATGGCTAATGATGTTCTCATCTTCAGTTTGAGGAGTAATTCTAAATGTCTGTTGGTGGTGACTCAGTAATTTCGGATCGTCCGAATCTAAGCAGTGTTGAGACCTTTAGGAAAAAAAAAAGAAACAAATAGCAACATCACTTTGATGTGATGTGATTGACCGGAAAGGCACAACAACAAGCTGGAAGCAAAGGGTAAGAGCCAGTTTACTCTCAGTTTCCCTGAATAGATGGTGGTCACACAGGAGCTGTCAGGTTTCTTTATGAGAAGAGAAGTAATCAAAACAGCGTAAAGACAATGAATGGGGTGTTGATCATCACTACCCGCTCCTGATTTCTAAGCCTAGAAACGGGTTTAGGGTTTAGGTCAGGCACAATCAGCCTGCAGGAGACAGTCCCTGGAGGCAATTTCGGGTTGAACTTTGCTCCCCTTTCTCAGATTACTGAGTAAATAAAATATTCCAGGCTCTATTCATACACCTGCTGTATTGCTTCCATCTGAGCCAATGAGGATTTTAATATTTGTATCTAGTTTAAGTTCTTCTATTTATTTGCCTTATCAAGCAATTGTGAGCACATTGGTTTGGAGTGAAATACAAATTGAATTAAGGCAAACAGTGGATGATTTATCCCTGATTACCAACTGTTTCGATACCCTAAGTGAAGGGAACAAAGGACTCTTCTAACATGAACTGCTCGACTCACTCCCAAAGGGGCAATCTTGACTGAAAGAGGAATGTATGTTTCTGCCATTTGATTTCTGGAAGCAGAAGTGACTAATGAAAGGAAGGCGTGTGCAACCTCAGTTTTAATTCCTCTAGATTGTTTGCTGCTAATTAATTCTTTTGGCCTTTGTGAGATGCACAACAAAGAAAGTACACAACATGTCCGACAAATAGACAAAGATCTAAACATTATTGTGCTTTCTGTTAGGAGAAGGAACTGCCAATACCAAGGAGCATTTTTTTCCCCTAACAGACTCCATCAGATAAACCAGTGTCCCATTGCATGGCAGAAGCTCTACTAAAATGCAAGAGAAGGGGTCTTGTATGTATTCTGTTATTCATGGGGAGAGGAACAAAAGGTGTTAGATACTTTTTTTTTTTTGTTCAGGTAGGTATGAATAGTCAGTGGTAGGATTAGCACGTTTGGTAAGATTTTCAGGTTGTAAATTTGTTCATTAAATAGTATTCAACATCTGTATGCTTCCAGATGATAATAAAATGAACCTAAATTGTTTAATTTAAATAAATTTTTACCCTCTGTTGTTGTGACTAATCATTATGAGCAATTTCGTACATTTGGCTACTTAAAACTCTGGAATACAATTTATATTAATAATTATGAATGCTAGATGACATAATTGCAGTTTATCTTATTTTACTGTCCTGGAAAATAATTTTATCATTATCATTCTGCCTACATAATCATCTATGGACTCTAAGTCAAAAGACAGTCTTAGGAGTGGGAAATGATATGTCCAAAGTTTGTGTTTACATCCCAACTCTGCTCGCAGACAAACCACGTAGAGAAGTGTGAAAATGTAAGAGTCTTCATTAATCTAAAAACTAAATTAATTTTATTAACATTTAAGTTACGTGTTTAAATTACAAATGGACCAAAATTATACCAAAACATGGGTATAACTGTAGGATCCCTACCAAACCCATTCCTACTTTTCCCTGGCCTTTGAGTGATGCCATTTCCCTGCTGGAGATGCACTCTTGTTTTGGAGCAGTTTTTTGGCTGTATGATCTGGTCAGGGATTATTCTGCACCACCTCATTTGGCTGTGCCTGTTGAGGAAAGTATATTGAGGTAGGAAATGTGGTAACAGATGAAGGCAGCCAAGACCCTCAAAAATTTCCTGGTGGATTTTTGGTTTAAAGACATATTTATGTTTGTCTTCTTGACCTGTACAACTACAGTATTTTTTTGTTTAGCCCAGCTTTAGGCAGGAAGTTTCAGTGCCATAGCTGAGAGTGTAGAGCTGGCAGCTAATGAAATTTCATGTGTTTCCCCAAGGGAAATCCTGGGATGCAGTGCTTCATTTTCCTTTTCCTCCTGAAACACCAGTTTAACCAGTAGGACTGACCCATCACAGGGGAGTTTGAGCCTCACTGGCTGCTTCAGAATCTGCTCTCACTGGATCAAATCATCCCTTTTTAGCTGGCCCTGAGCAATGGAAACATCAGATCCAAGGAACTCGGGATGAGCACGCTGCAGATGGTGAGGGTTGGTTCACCTTCACAGTGATTCATTTGCAATTTTTTAAAGAATTATTGCTTGGGTGAAATGTCAAAGGGAGTTGACATGTCCCACGTGAGAGCAGAGGTGAAGTTTATGAGTTTTTTGAGTTTGTGAGGTTTTTGTTGTGTTTTGTTCATTTTTAAAGAGGACTCTGTTTTCATCCAGCAAGAGCATGGAATAACTCAGTAGCTGGCTGGTTCAAATAGCCTTAGATGCTAATTTTTGAGAAGTCCTGCACACTCACAGTCCTGACTAATGCCAGCAGAAGCTGCAATTACTTCAAGCCTTGAACAATAAAGGCTTCATGATAAAGCCTCTTATCTAGTGTGCTTTTCCTCACAAAGCATTCACTGTAGAAATGAAAAGCTATTTTATAACCTTGGTTTAGAAAAGCTGTAATCTTAACAGATTACAGTGAGTTTTATCACGTATAAAAAACTTACAAAATTGCCACATGCCACTGCAATCTTACAAATATTCCTATAATAAGTCAGATAAACAAGGTGTTCATTAAACTAGACTAGGGGCAGTTAATAGCTATTTATTCCAAACAGAGATATGAATTCACTGATTTAGATTCTTCATGTACAACTTTAATTGAACAGCAGCTCCTCACAGTGATCAGCAAAGACGTCACAGTCATGGTCTAAGAAGAAAAGATGGACTTTAGTTCAGGCTCTACTGACAAAAAGATTATTTCCTCCAGCATTTAAATGGTTCACAGAGGTCCTATTGGTAATGCAGGGAATACTGGAAATAGTATAAGAAAGATAAGAAGGAATGAGTGTTTCTTTGCTTTAATTGGATCAGTCATTTATTTTCTCCTTTAAGATAAAGTCGTGCATTTCAGCCTGTATTTAAGTGAACTATTTAATGGCCACTGAGCAGTATTTTATGAGAATTACTGTAGTACAACAATCACTGGGCTTCATGTTTGAGTCTGTTTAAGATCTCTGTCACGCTGAGTGAGCAAGCCTTGAAAAAGGAGAATGTCCTTAGTTTGGAAAACAGACATCAAAATACTCACGTCTTGCTTAACTACAGACTGTCTCTAGGCCAGGCTGTTGTTAGGAAAGTGAATTTCTTCTTCTTCATGGAATCATAGAATGATTTGGGTTGGAAGGGCCCTTACAGATCATCTGGTTCCAACACCCTGCCACAGGCATGGGCATCTTTCTAACCTGATAGATCGGGTTGCTCCAAGCCCCATCCAACCTGGCCGCGAACACTTCCAGGGATGTCAAGAATTTCCTTATCTTATTTGTCTTTATCCTCCTCCACCTTTCCAGATAAGGATCAAGAGAGAAAGGAGAGTCTAAAGAGAACAGATTTCAGTATCACCATCTAATTGAGAGACAGTTGCAGGAAGCCAAAATATTGCTCTCATTATATCCTTCCAGCAGTCACAGGGCAGAGGGAAGATTGACAATCTCATTTGATTTGTATCCTAAAAGGGAGGGGTGCACAGACTGAAGAAGAACACACCATGTCAAAACTCTGTATTACTTGAGGAGATATAGACAACCATGACAATGTGTGAAAATGTCATCCCCCTCTCCCCCCCTTAATTTTGGGATAATCCATTTGAATTTGTATAAGTACACATTGATGCCATCATGTTTTGCTCTCTGTGCTGCTGCCTTTCCTTCCTGGCACCACACAATTAAAGGAAATCTCCAGGATGGGCACTACTGAGCTCTCCAGCAGACCTTGCCAGTGGTCCACCATGTGTTCCCTGTCCTCCAGTGAAGGATGTGTATCGAGGCAAGGAGCTGCTGTGGTGCAGCCGGTGGTGTTGGATGTTGTTAACAGCTCTGTCATCATAATTTCTTACTGCCTGGTGAAGGGGGGCTCCTCAGCCTCTCCTCTGGTGTGGTGTGCCTCAACACCTGACAAGTTAAAGCTACTGTAAAGTAGCTGTTCCAGAGATACATGATTATGTCTATGCCAAACACGAATTCCCTTTTCATTTCTATTGATACTACATGAATCAGCAGCACAGTGCTCTGAATTAACTCCAGGGGAGAGTGCAGAAGACTTAAAAGGTCCTCCACCACTGTTTCTAGTTGTCATTATTCAAAAGTTCTGTAGCAGGCAGCACTCTTCTAAGCATTCTAGGATGCTAAGAAGAGATGCTGAGATGAGAATTGAAGTGTTATGTTCCTTTTACATCATCTCTCTTTGGGCTGGAGGCTGGCCTGAAACCCAGCAGAGCCTCACAGGCAGTGTGAGGAAGGACATCAGCCCCCCAAGAAATGGCCAGGGAACGCTGTGATGCAATAAACAGGTGTAGGAATACTCTCTAAAATGGCTTTTCCTTTCTCATCTCCTGTTTTGAAGCTGTAACTTCCCCTGGATGGACTGTGCCACTCCATACCTATCATTGTCTTCCAGTAACATTTTTGGGTTGATTTAGCTGCTAAAGATTTTAACTGATCCCTGTTACTGCTGTATTTGTTCCTTGAAGAAGATTGCTCAGTCTGAGTCTTGAGCAGTGGTAGGGAGCCTGTGAGCCACGGAAAGCTGTGCCTTCCCCCTTCACCAGGGCACTGGTAACCTCAGTGATGCTGGAAGCTACTGGCAGGGGATGTTTGGGAACTCAAGAGCAGATTTAAAGTGTGGTAGGTTTGGGCTGCAGGTGCTGGCATGGAGCAAAGGGAAGGCAAAGACAAACAGGAATTCAACAGGAGTGCACAGAGATTGGTGCCAGCTCTCTGAATCTCCTCGAGACATTTTTGCTGCAAATCTATTCACGCCAGGCCCATAATTCAGAAAATCTTCTAAGGGTGTGCTTAACTTCCAACACGTGCTTAAGATGGAAGGAAATTGATAGCAGAGGGAGGACAGAGAGATGCTGTGGGTGCCCTGCCTGTCAGCTGGGCTGCTGCTTCATCCTGCAGTTGTTTGGATCACTACAACTTAAATCAGGGACTTAAAGGCTTATCTGTGATGTCTTTAGTTGTTGCATGAATTTTCAAATTTGATCCTAATGCTTGAGCCAGGCCACATATAAAAAGCTTTTTTTTTTTTTTTTTTTTTTTTTTTTCCTTCACCAGAAAGATTTTGGTTTCCATTTCATCTTTCTCTATAAACAAGTCTGTTCCATTAATAGAGTTTGTTTCACCTTCATTAAATTTCTTCTGAAACAGAATTTTACCAGGTCTCCGACATCCTTTCCTTTATTAATTTATGGACAAAATTAGCTAATCAGGGCTTTTTGCTCCAGTTTATAACTGAACCCTATGTTTTATATATATGAAACTTAGTGATATTCTCTCACTCGGAAGTTCCTATTCCTAGCAAAAGGGCTCCCTGCAGAAAATTACTATTCCACACCTAATGGGGGCTGCACCCAGGAATACTCAGTAGTGACTAGAAACATGCAGGCTATTAGTTAATATCCTATTTTCCTTTCCACTGAAATCCAAATTGAGTCCTATACAGCTTCCCAAAACATTTGCTATTTGTGTGAATGTAGGGTTAGAGGTTTTCTTATCTGACATAGCACCTGAAAACAATTACCACATTACCAAGTACTACACTGGCAGTTATATTTTAAGAAATGGTCCACTGTGCTTTTGAGAAGGCTTTTTTGTTTTTCCTCAAATTCCCAGTCCCTTCTTGGTCAGATCTAACTGGACCCCAAGTCCCTGTGATGCAGAGAACCTTCACTGGGAGCACAGAACTCCCTTTTCTCCTGTGTCCCAGCAGAGAATCTCCCCTTGTGCCTGGCACGACTCATCCCACACATGGCAGCTCCGCTCCAGCGTTTTCCAGGAGGGGAGAATGATCTCCCATCTCTGGAGAGGAGCATGGGCACAGTGTGCTGGGGAAGCTGCAGAGGTGGGACTTCCTGGGTGTGCATCCTCTTGCTCCAAATGCATAATTTTGGCCCTGCACATATAATTTGTGATAGTGGTGGGGTATCATTACATTGCTCAACATGATGCACATTTAACACAAATTGCTTTTTGCTGTTGCCTATTTTACTTACTGAAACTCAATTTTATTTTTTTGGGAATCAAGAGAGAGCTTGGTGAAGTTATGTTTTAATGCTACTTTTGCAGAAATTAAATGAGGTGAGTTAATAAGTATGCTGTTCATGCCGAGGGTAGGTTTTAGGCTTTTCCAGGGTTTGAGTGTTCCTAGTGTTTGGAGATTTGTATTTAGCCAAACTTTAGAGTTCTGTAAAGGAAATACAGAGCTTTAATGGGGAGAAAAAGTGTTTAAAAGTTGTCTTTTCTTCTAAATCCCAAGTTGGCAGGTAGTCTGAATGTTTCTGAAAAGACACTTAAACCGTTAAAACCTCTTTATCCAAGAAGTGGAAATACTGATTATACACCATCAAAACCCAGACTGGATTTATGAGAGTGAGGTCATCATATTGGAAACCTGGTGATTTTTTATGTTTACCTTTGTCTCTTTAATTTAAGCTTTCTTTTAAAATAAAACTAACCCCCAAATTTGATTGCATACCTTAAATAAAAGAACTCAGACCTAATTTACAAACCTAATAACTTCTTCACACAAGTACTTGCTTCTCTATGCAAATAAGAGGAACTCGTGTCTGTTAAATAATAAAAGATCTTCACACTTTAGCTATGAATGAAGGTGGTTTAAGATTATTCATTCAGTTAACGTTTGCACCACGTTGAGAATGGAATGAGTTATGTAATGCTGGGAGTAGTGTTTATCTGACATGTAACTGTAATAAATGTAACTATATTTTAGTGAGTGGTTAAGTAACAGTGTTAATTTCCCCCAAAATCTTTAATTTGGGAATTCACTTGCAAGACTGCCCAAGTCGTGCTCTAATGAATGGGCTACACCATTTACTTATTTATAAAATAGAGTTTTTAAACCAAATTTATGGCTTTGTATTTTTTAAATTTAATATGTAGAATTAATTGCCCTTGCTTCTCTAAGCAGGTCAAGTCCATAAATATTAAGAGTAAGTAAAACTAATTATACCTTGATTTTGCTTCAAAATGTAGCCAGTTTGGATGCTAATCCAATAGGTTCTTTGTGCCCGTTAAACCCCATGATTTGTTTGAAATTCAAGTTGATTTATGGCCTAACAAACACACAGTTTATACACGCCCCAGAGAGAACCTCATATAGAGCCTTGACTCAGGTCAATAGCTCCGTGCTTGAGTCTGCATAAATATTTCAGTAAGATGATCTGAATCAAAGGGGATCTTATCTTGCTTTCTGTAGTACAGTGATATTCTGGGTCAGGAATGTGGACCTGTGGTCACAGCTGAAGGAAGGCTTGTCCTTATGCATAAAGCACTTCAGAATTGTTCATGTAATGAAGGGACAGTTTGTGTGTTAATTTCCTTAATCTAATTTTCTTTTTTTTAACATCCTCGAAGTGTTCAGCTGCTGCACAACCAGCAAGTGGACATAGATCACTGCATTACACCAAACCAGTGAAGCCTTCACTGTTCTCTGAGGGCTGCTCCATCCCTCAGGCCACGCAGTCTTCCCTGTGCCTTGTCCATATTGATCTGCTGGGAACGGCTGTCACTTTTCATTCAGTTGCTCTCAGAACTCTGAATCTCATCTCTCAGCTAAACAGCCTGCACCAAGACTTGGGTTTCTATCCTTAAAAGAACACAAGAAATGGTGCACTGAGTCAGGACTGAGTCAGGACTGAGTCAGGACTGAGGTGTGTTCCAGCCTAGGACAGTGTTATGGACAGGGGCTGGAAGCTTGGGACAGGCTGAGAGCAAAGGGAAGGGTGGCTGATGGAATATACATGAATTCCACATGAAATCATCAGGGTCAGGCTCCTGTGCTGCCTTCAAATAACAGCCACAGGGGCTGATGCTTTGGGCAGGTTTGCTCAGCATCTCAAACCAGTCCTGCTGTCTTGGGGAGCTCAGACAGAACCTGAGTGGAAATCAACCTCCAAGAGAGTTTCCTGGCTCCTGCAAGTTCACTTGTAATTGTTCCATCATGAATGAGATGAATCTGTGTGGAATATTTAAATAGAGCGAACATGATAGTGTATGCAACACTGACTTAATTGGGTTTCTCTGAAGTTTATGCTTTGCAGATGGGACTTCTGTAATTTTGTAAGCTTTGCATTTAGAATAGAAGAAAAAATTTAACTTTTTTTTTTTAATTATAGCAGCTCTGGGTAGCAGCTTTCTGGAACTGCAGAGGTTTCAATGAGAAAAACATCCTATTTTCAGATACAGCACTTCAACTTAACTTCAGCTTAAATGTTTCCTTTCATGACAGTTGTTCATTTGACTTTGCTCCATGTTACAGTGCCTTGAAGGAGAGAATATGTGCTCACATTACACTACCAACTATGCAGAGAAAGCTCTACAAAAAAGAAAATGGAGTCTTGGACTCATCCAAATAGTCCACTTGCCCAACATGTCTTTTAAGTGCCTTGTTTCTTGTTTAACTCAAGAAAATTAATGGAAAAATCAGAACTGAGATAAACTGTGAGTGTCACTTCAGATTTCACAGGAGATACTTAACTGCAGAGAACTTAATAACGCATCTTCCTGCCAGTGAGGAACATAACTCAACTCCTGCCACCTGGGAATCCCCTACACTTAGGAACGTACCAGAGGTTCCTGAGAATGTGCTATTTTACTGTAAACTCCTGATACCAATTGAGGATGGACTGGCGTGATACAAAAGCTGTGTATCCTCACTAAACCCTTGATTCTGTTTGATCTGTAGTGGGAGCAAATATCAGCCACTGCCCGAGGCTGCTGCCTTGAACCCTTGCAGCAGTGGTGAACTTAACAGATGACATGATCAGATGTGGATTTTCTTAAGGCAAACATAGGGAATGTGAACTACAGCTGTCAAGATGGATAGCAGAGAGACTTCCTAGTGTTATGGTGTACATTTGCTGCTGTAATTCAACCAGAAGAATCAACTGAAAAGAAGCCAAAGAAAAGATAATTTTAACATGTAGAAGTACAAAGGAGCGTCCTTTGTGCATGAATGAAAATGTTTTAAGAAGGAACCCTAACTAATAGAAATTTATCCTGTATCTCTCTTCTTCAGTCCAAGGAAGTGTCACTGAAGGCAGCACAGGCTGGTCTGGAAGACTGGCATTCCTTCTGTCTCACTGGGTTGGTGCTTCCCTACATTCTCTTCTTATGTGACAGGGTAGAGTTTGTTGCAACACTTTTTACTTCTCAGTCTCTTTTCTCTGCAGTTTTTTGGCTTTTCTGCCATCCAGTCTGAGTTCATTCTAGCAGCTAGCTCTTCTGCCTGAGCAAATTCAGCAGCTCCTGCTCCAGAGGCTTTTCTCCCAAATGATTCTTTTGGAAATAGAATGGGTGTTACTGCTGTTAAAACTGAGAAGCCAACAAAGCCTGCCTCCCTCCAGATCCAGCATTTTCAGTCCTCAGTTTGATCTGAAACTGCTAAAAATCTCATTTCTGACTGAGGACTTCAGATTGGCACCTCTGCTGTCTAATGAAGAGTCAGACTGAGTGAAGCCCCTTCCCTTTAGGACCTCACAGCAGCAGCTCTCCTGTGGGTGCTTTGGTTTGGAACCAAACCCCACCTCATGCCCAGGCTCTTCCTGCAGGCAGCACTTCAGAGGGTCACTGGTGTCATTTTTCATCAACTCCATCCTTCCTTGACAGTTGCAGTGAGGTCCAAAGTTATTGTGGGTGACAGGAGATGAAGGGGTTAAACAAACCTTGTTTGTGAAAGAAGAACCCAGGAGCAAAAAACCAGGGGAAGCTGTTTTCAATAACTCATTCCATTTATATTTTTCTCACTCTTGCTCTCACAACACAACTTCTAGGCTTTATTCCAACACGTCAAGGGTCTCTAGTTCTACCAACCTTTTCTAAAAAAGCTGCACTATGACCTGGGGCATGACTCATCTCTCTTATTTGGGAGATGATATTTTATATAATCAGCTATTTGCGTCCTGCACCTGCAGAAAATCTATTCTGCTCTGCACCCTGGAATTTAATATTTGTTGATTCACCCATATTTTTTTTAGGATTTTAGACATATTTTGCAATAACTTTTTAAAAAAACCCAACAGTAAAAAAACCCCAACCTCTCCAACCCAAACACTTGGCACTGCTGTGAGCTTATGAGTTTTCAATCATGATTTGCTTGGCTGCTCAAATGAAATAATTATAAAAGAGTTAAGTTACTGAATATACTTTTAGTGGCTTAGACATCATAAAATACCAGCAGAGAAATAAACCCAAACTTTCTGAACAGACAGTATGGAATGATATTTTCACTCTATCCAAAAGGACAGATCTCTCAGAAGGAGGATACACTTCATATATACTTTAAAATTTATTTTCTCATCCTATTAAAAGAAATGGAAAGCTAATTCTGGTGGGTTTAATTAATTAGTTTTTAATTCAAATTCCCCTTCCTCTCTCAAGAAATTCCCCTGCAATTTGCCAGCAGAGCATTGCAGAATTCTTTTTTAGATCTTGGTAGCTGCTGTAAAGTTGTCTGGGAACAAAATCTACTTTTCAACAGAGTAATCTAAATGTACATATCCAAGTAGGGAAAAAGTGGCAGTTCCTTCAAAACTAACTTTCATTTTAAGTGGTTTTTTGAGAAAAGAGGAGAGCTTTGGGTATTACATCATGGTTTTTCAGAAATACTCATTTTTTAAACACAAGGAAACTACTTTTTCCTGCTTTACATTAATAATCTGATTTTTAACCAGATATTGTATGTTAAAATGTAATCACAGAGACTTAGAGACATCTTTTCTGACAGAGAGGGACAAGACTAAGCATATCAGAGCCAACGGGAATCGTGCAGTTTAGAGATTTTGTTGTTATAGATCATAACACTCCCATAATACAAGAGAGATTACAGAAATATGGCATAGTCTTATTTTGTCTGACATTGTAAAGAAAGAAAGACTTAAAGGATTAGTCTTGGTAACTTAGCTGTTCCTTTGCAATGTGTTGTGATATAATAGGAAATAATGCAGCAGATCCTGAACATGAAATAAAGCCTCTGGTCAGAATCTCGTTAATGCCAGAAATGATTTAAACTCAGCCAACAGCCCCAGTTTTCTGTCCCAGAAATGACAACACAAGATGTGACGCCTCTTACTCTAATGCTGCATAAGAGCATATCATGCATGTGATTAAGATACGATTCAACAGGACTAATTCCTCAAGATTCACTTCTCTTCGTTGTTAGAAGCCCAAGGACGGCACAAGAGAGCTGGGTTAGATTTTAGATGGAAGCTGCCACTTTGACAAGGAAACAAACTCCTTCCTTTCCCAGAGTCTGTGGAGAGACATGGGCCAGGGAGGCAAAGTCAAACGTTTTTCCACTCAAGTAAGCTGAGCACCCAATTTACACATTCATCAGACACAAAGCATCCCTCACTGTGCTAACAAATCACCGTAATGAGGCATTTGCACACCCACACACATTTATACTCATGCTGTTGCTCAGCTTGCACCTGCAATGGTGGTGAATAGATGTGTAATTGCATCTTGAGCTGTTGAAATCGGGGCTACAGACAAGGTCTATATAGCTGGAGCGAGTGGCTGCCTTTTTGCTTCACTTTGCTGTGGTCGGCAGCTTTTTGGAAGCTCTTTTACCACATCAGTCCTGCTTTTCTCTTAGAGCGGCTCTGAAAAGCTTTTCCAAGGAGCCCTACAGGTGCTGGCTTTGAGTCATGGACGTGTTGGGTGGCTGCTCCAAGGGCTGATGCCTCTTGGAGCGTCAGAGCACTGGGAGTCATTCAGCTGATAACACAGGCAGGCTGATAAGCTCAGAGCAAGGGCAAGGGCTAGAGAGCCAAAGTTCAGGCATGCTCAGGTCTTGCAGATAAAGGAATTTGTGAAGAAGTGGTCAAAAAACTGGTGCTGTGAGATTCTCCTGAGAATAACAACTGTTACATGCTGAAATCTGCAAAATTTGTCCTGGCAGTGCTGATTTCCTGCCTTACAGCCTCAAGTCAGGTCTTACAGTCCCTCAACACCAGAAATCAGCAATCCCATCTTCAGGGGGACCACAAAAATGAAGTCCCTCTGCTTCATTAAACATCCAAGACAGGTTTCAAACTTTAGATTTGTGACTGTTGCTGTGAAATTTTTAATTACACCTTCTAAAGCCCCAATTTTTGTTCCCTCACTTCCCTTGGAACGTGCACAAACCAAAACCATTGCTAGCTCGGATGTTTTGTAACCTCCAGAAAAAGCACAGAGATTCCATTGCAGGCATTTTACCATTGCAGCGAGCCTGACTGACCCAGTGCTCCTGCTCTCATCTGGCCATTTGGGTGGCTTTCAGAAGGCATGACTTCAAAGTCAAAATAGTGTGTCTGGAGTTGTTTTAAGAAACTGTTTTATTTCATCCATTTGCTGCCCAGAATGCACTCTGCCTTCTGAGATGTGAGGAAAGCTTTATCTACTCCACTGCCATCTAAGTCTGCTTGAGGTGGCAGCCTGGTTATTTAGGATGTTTCCTGTGACAGATGGATTATTTACAGCATTTGTATCCCAAAGATGTAGAAAGCATAATTTTCATAAATTGTCGGCAGCTTTGGGATCCCGAATATCGCATTCAAATCAGCAAATTCCAAGTGGCTCAAGCATCAGGTTCCAATAACACTGATGTTTGAATAGTAATTATATATATTTTTGGGGGTTTATCTGAAATGTAACAGTTTTAATGCATTTTTAGGGGGCATTTCACATCTGTGTTTGATACCACTGACCATCAGTTTGTTGGACTGAGGTTAATGGGAGCTCACAGTTGCACAACTAAACCAGTGCATCACTGTAAAACTATTTGCACAATTTAAATGCCTGGACACTAAACTGTGATTCCCTTTCAGGTCATCTGCTATCATATAATCCATATCCATTGAAAATTGATTTGACATGCACGATCTCTGTTTAATTGTCATATCTCCTAAGGAGGTTATTTTATAGAAGTGAAAATAATAGTGTAGGACAAGTATATGGTTTTCTCTAATAAGCAAGTTATTCTGATTACCCTGCCCTAATAGCATAATTGCATTCTGGATGTTCTCTCCTCAGAGATAACTCTGATAATTACAGTCTATGTGTGGTCCAGGTCCTGGCAGGGGGCAAGGGGGTGGTGTTTGGGGATTTGCTGTTGTTGACGTTGTTGCTCAAATCTGAATTTTAAAAATATGCGCCCAGATCTTTCTGCACTGCAGCTAGGGTAATCTCCAGGATGACAGAGAGTAGATATCAGGTTTTAATCTTTCATTTTTCACCATGGTTGATGAAAAAACAAAATAAAACAATTACAGTTTTTATTGGCAGAGGGAAGTGTGAAAGGAGAGGTAAGGAGGGGATGGCAGCTATCACCCATTTACCTTTTTTTGTGTGTGTTTTGTGTGTTTTCCTGTGAACATATTGTGTGAAAAGCACAACCCAAGGGTATCTGGATTTCTGACATTTTCTTTCTTCATGGCTCATGCCACTATAAATCCATCAGGCCTGCAGTCACATCCTCACAGTAGCCCGGAGTGAGCTTACAAGAGAACAGCCTCGAGCACCAATTCTGCCCCTAATATCCATACAGAAGTGGTTGCTCAAACTTGAGCTATATTTAGGGCTAAATTTCAGCTGATGAAATACCACTACAAGAGCTCTTTCTCCCAGAAAATGTAGAGCCAAATATTAAGGCATTTAGTCATCAAAAGAAATGAGGACAAAGCTTTTAGATCCAAGAGGATTTAAGTGTGGAACAGTCCTGTAGGAGTGCTTGGACAAATCTACTCTCACAGTCCTTAAGAAGTACTACAGAACCATCCTCATTTTCCAATTTTTCCCACCAAAAATTACATTTACAGCTGTAATATTCCAGTTCTCCTCTCCTTGAAAAAGACTCCAGAACACCCAACCCCACCCAAAGTTTGGTCACCTAAAAAAGAGAGAAGCCAGGCAATTATGTATGTCTGTAACTAAGCTATTGCTAATGGTTTATGCATAAAGTGTTCAAATACTCAGATCACAGCATAAAAAAAGTGTTTAACAGCCCTAGCAGAACAGCCAGGCTTTGACAGGGCTCAAATAACCCATCCTGATGATGTGGCTGAGTCCCGATAGGAGGAACAGTTTCACTGCTGTTGCATGGGGAATTCTTGTTCCGTAAACAACCACCTCAGGTCTCCTGGGAATACTGCAGTCACTTCAGGAAATAACACAGCCTGCAATTTGTTAGTTGGTGATATGCACTTTGTTTACTATACAAGAAGAGATTTAATGAAATGGCTTGGGGTTTGAAACGGGATTTTTCAGCTATTCATAATTTTGTAGCTGATTTAACCATTCACCTGGAATTGTGATGCAGAGCAAGTAATTGCACAAGTTAATGACAATTACAATAGCTAACAGGCATAATGAAGTGTTTTGCATATGCACTCATGGGATTTTTGTGCATGGAAATCATTTGGATATTTTGTACAAATTTTCTTCATTGTATGTAAAAGAACTCCTTTATGTGTTGTTGCCATGCCTATTTTATTTAGCACAGGATATTAAACTAAACATTCAAAGAATTCAAGCACACAGCTACAACTGATATGTGTGTTATAATTGACTGACTGCTTAACCAGATTGCATGAATAATGCTTCTTTTTTTAACGAGAGATTGATTCCTATGTGTGTATCTAGTTCTCTGGTAGATCAAGGGCTGTATTTTTTACTAGAAGTACAAAAATTTTAACTGAACTTTGAGAAAATCCCTTTGGGAATTTTCTTGAGAATGTACCAGTGAAAGAACTTTACAAAAGCTGATAGCACAGAAGCCAGAATTTGCCAGACTGCTCTTCCTTTGGTTTTGTTTCATTACTTCAATGTTTCTTTTTTATTTTTTTGAGACTGAAAAAGTCATGCTGCTACAAGTCATTAAGCTTAGTCACTTTTACTTGCTCCTGGTTTCTCCACATCCAGTTCCTTTCCAGGTGACTCAAGCAGAGTGTCCTGCAAGAGCCCAGACTCCTTGTTTGGTAGAGCAAGGGTTTCTCTTTGTACACCTTTGCTTTTGGAAAATTCTGATGAGATTAGCCTTGAGCTATCTGCATAACCCATTTCATTATGAAATGGAAAAAAAAAGAAACGGGAAAGAATCCCCTAAATTCAGGGGAGCAGCTTGCACAGCAGAACGATCCAGAAAGCTGTAGCTCCATCAGTGGAATGGTTTGGCAGTTCTGTAATGCAGCCCAAGCTTCTTCCAGGGAGCAGAATGACTCAGTGCAGAGGAGACAGAGCTAATGATGGCTGAAGAGCCCTAATGATGCGTGTTGTGTACAAACAAAGTACAAATCCATTATATTCTGCTTTCATTCTATTAATTGGTCATTCATTACCCAATGCACTGTCAATTAAGTGTCTCTAAAGAAATTCATGGTATCCTCCTGTTCCTTTTATTCATAATAAATATGTCAGTCTCTGATTAAATGCCTGAGTGGTTAGAACATGTTTAGAGGATATGACATTGTCTACCTCTTCACAGTATGACCCAAGGCTCTGATGGCACAATTAAGGCATGCTCCAGCAGACAGACCAGCTCCCCACAGTGAGCTTCCTCAGTGGGCTCGTCCAGAGTCATAAGGGTTATGATTCAACCTAAAATCAGTCTCCAGGAGTGTCTCAATATGCACCCTGCAGGAGAGTCTCAGTGTGGGTATGGCTCAGAACTCACCGAGTCTCAGCCTGTGCTGGAGTGAAGCTCAAAGTAAAACCCAGGAACAGCCCCCCATGCTTAATAAAGTCACCAGTTCTTATTTCAGAGCATTTGGAAACAGATAATGTTTAAATTCTGACAAGCAAGGTACCAAATAGTCGTGTTAGTCTGGGAACACAGTCAAATGGTTCAATCTACTCTAATTTGGCTAATTTCTGCTAAAAATTATAGTGGTCTCTCCCATTTAACAAAATTAGGCAGCATCTGTGCAAAGCAAGGTTTGAATAGCCAGGCATATGTTTTGCACACATGCAAATAAACTTAATTAAGAGTTGTACTCAGTCACAGAGTGAACTGACATAAGGCATTGGACTAGGACTGAGCAGTGCCACTTGTGTTTGGCTGCTGAGCGCAGACAATACACGTTTCAAACACTGCAGAAATAATCTAGCGCATACAAGCTGGTGATGGTGACAGGAAAACTGTGACACAATCAAGGGAATATGCAGATAGAAGGTATGGGGGTGCAAATACATTACTCATCAGGAATTATTTGCTCAGCTATAATGGATGTCATTTCATCTGACTAAATCAGTGAGGGCTGTGAAAGCAAATTTGGGTCACGCTACCATCTTAATTAGTAACTACCAATCTTACTAAGCTTATTGCCTTCTCAACCAGTCAAAAAACCCCAGACTTTTTGCCTCCAGTTCCCCAGATGATCTGTAATAACTTTCAGATTGCATTTTATTTAACTGATTCTGACCTGAAACATGAACAAGTTCTGTCCTCCTCAAAAAATAGAGAATCAGCTAAAAATGTGAATTGGAGAGAAAGTCCTTGCTTCTTTTTATAGTCACAGTTTGAATTTCATGCATGACAGTAGCTCTAAGGCACTGAAGCTATTAGATCATTTTTAGTTCTACCTATTATGTGAGCTGTTTTAGAAGAGAGAAAAACCTACTCAAATATATTTAAAGATAAAAGCAAAACATGAAACGCAGCATTTTGAACGTATGCGGGCGTCTGCATCAATGGCATTCACGAGCCAAGTGCATTCTGAAACAATCACACAGAGCCTGAATTCACAGCCCAAACCATTACATAAACACTGCCAGCTTCAGTGGATGTGGCTCTTTAATCTCCAGTGCAGCACTGGGAGATGGCAGTCACGTCCCAGCCACGGCGCTTCCTTTTGTCACTAATTCACACCAGTCCCAACAATCCAGTGCCCAGGGTGGCTTTGTACCCAAACTGGGGGACAGACCCTCGGTCCCTGCAGTGTGACTGTACTAAACATTCTCGACCTCCTGAGATCTCTGCATTTCCAACTGGTGGAAGACGATCCTCCAGTGGGATGGGGAGGCTTAACTCAAGCTGGGGAACTGGCGTGTTCTCTCTCCTTATCTTTCACTTTCTCCCACATACACCCCCATTATCTTTAAAATGTTTTAACTGCTTCTACTGGGCAGAGGAGAAGAAGAGAGGCAAGGTAGGTTTTTGTCAGAGCAATCACCTTGTTCTCTCTGTTTTAATCAAGAGGATAGGCTCATGTATCTTCACATTTGGAAAAGCAATCTTGAATTGCTGTTGAAGAACCAGCCTGGGAGAGTCATCCAGATGTGTATAATGCAACTTAAACTAAATGAGATGCATAAAAATCTCTTGGGTATTGCCTTAGCAGAGGGCCACTAATTCTTAGAACACAGTCATGAGTATTGGATCCTCACCTGAGCTTCCAAGCACTGACTTGTGCTGCCCTTTCTGTGCAGGTCTGGGGGAACTGGACATTCTCCTGTAAATAATGCTTGTTAGCACAAGCTCCTGGGCAGTGGGAAATACCCATGAAAGACTTGTGTAGCTGCTTGTTTTTCCATATACCAGAGGTAAAAGGTTTACCTAATGAAGACATACAGAGACTACCTGGGATTTTGTCTGTATTGGAACGAGTTGTGCACCTTTTTCTATTGTATTTGTGCTTCCCTTTCTTTCAAAGGCATTTGGGGGTGCTTAGTGCTTCGCAGTGCTTTGAACACAGTGAATTTAGGGGAAATGTGGAATTCAGACTTTGGAAGGACCTGTGAAAGTCAGCAAGAGATGGGCATAGAAATAACCCCTGAGAGTTAACCTTCTACTACAAGGACTGCTTGTAATCCAGTGTGGTATTCCATTTCTTCTTGTGCTTTCATAACCAGGGGGTTTATGGGTTGTACATATTTTATATACACTGACAAGTATTTTTAGCCAAAGTTATTTTGATCCCAGACACTCCCACAGGATTGGAACTGGCCTTTTCCTTTGGTCTGGTTCAACCTGTGGGCTGACTCAGCACAGTAATGATGTTTTCCCGAGATACAAACTTTACCTAAGTGACATATTTGTGAAACAAGAAAGGGAAATGTACAGGGACTGTAGTGAAGATCAAAAGAATCCATATCTTAAATTTCATTTTTTGTTACTACTATGCAAGAATAGAAGAATATTTTTTTTTCCCATCCTCTGCAAGATACGATTTTTTAGACACAAAGACCTTCATTCTGTAGTAGAAAGATACTAAAGCAGGTTTCTTGTTAAAAACTACTGTTCACTCTGGTTTTCTAATACAAGAACATCCGTGTTTTCCTGAACAGAAGTTACATGGTGCTAAAGTAATAACTGAAAAGATCTTTCCGTTTCCATTGAAGGAAACAGTTGAACTTCCATCTACATCAAAGGATCTCTTTCTGTACTCCTGGCCATTTTAATGGTTTTCCCTAGTAAATCTGAAGGCTAGAAGAGCAGTTGTCATGGGAACTGGCAACAGATGACTCAAGAAAACAAAATTAAATGTTGGCTTGATGTCAGCAGCTAATCTAGTGCCCTGCCAACTGCAATCACAGCTAACATGAGCCTTGCCCAGCAAGCTGTGATTTGAAAGGAGTTGCAGCCAAAGATAGAGTTTCTCACCCTATGAACAGGAGAACATTTTAAAAACTTAAACTAATGAGGGGACCCAACAACTTTGGAAACAGTGAAACTTAGAAAAACATTGTTTATAGTTGCTGAGTTAGAGCTTTTACAGCCATAAATCAGAGTTTCTTCTTTGACATCAAAATTATGATGTCAAATTAATTACCACTTCAAGATCTGTCTTAGCATTTTCAGAATCCATATGATTGATTTGTGCTGGGACAAAGTCCAAAAATTCTTTGAATTTCTGGTTTTAGTGCATCTGTTATCTAGAAAATCCATTCCTATTCTATGATCTATTTTGCAAAGGAATATCTTTAAGTATATAATTTTTAGACATGGAATTTAAAGACATTTTTCTAACAAATCATATCTAGCTGCTTTTGCTTGTCGTCAGCAGGTTTTAAGGCCTAAAGTGCTGCATTAAAGACTGTAATTCAGAGAATATATAAAAAATTGTCTTTTATATCCAGTGATGGAAAATACAGTCTTGGTTAAGAACAATCTGCTAATACTTGGCTCCTCCTAGTGACTGTTAAATTAGCCCATATGGAGGGTAACAGAAAATAGAACAGTCTTGAAATAAAATAAGAGCATGTTTAGAGCTTGTTTACATAAACACAGCCTATGAAAATCCATGCAGGTTCACTTACGAAAGTACAGTGGATTAATTAACTATTAAAATCTGTGTGGACACTCATGTTGAGAATTAAAGTGAGCTCAATTTAATTTAGCTTTATTCTGTTCCAAAGTAAATGAACCTAAATTGAATTAAGATTACTTTAATTCTAGGAGAGAGTATTCATGCAAATTTACTGTGGTTTAATTAAGCTACTTCCAAGCACGCACACTTAGGTAAATTGGATTAGATTTTGTGAGTATTTCGGTGTAAAAAAGCCTGTAAGATTCATGGAAAGGACAACTTTGAGGCTGAAATGTCTTTGTGTGCAGTAATGTGTCAGTCTGGCCACTTAAGTAAACGTGCAGCGATTGATTTTTCTGGGATTTCCCATGTGCATTTTTGCCATGTTCCCTCTAGTGCTGTACACATTCCAGGTTACTCTATTGGGAAGATTTTCTAACTGTAATGCAGTTTGGGTTTCATGAACTATGTACCAAAATTGTCTACACCCACAACACCTGGAAGTTGTGGAAATTTTAGACTCCCAGGCCAATTTTTTTGTCAGTAGTAAATTGTCAAAGAACTGGTTCAGAACCTACAACAACCCTTTGTCTAAATATTAAAGCTCTCATTAGCTTGATACATAACAAATCCAGTAGGATCTCATTTGCCTTTTTACAGGTATAAAATATATTAACACCTTCTGAATGAGCATCTCACACACATCTAGCTCAGTTTAAGGAATAGATTAATCTCAATCTACCCAATGCATCTCCATGTTTTCCACATTCAGAGGGAAAAAAAATCAGCTAAACCAATCTCTAGATCCATCCATCCTTTGAAGGGACTGAAAATGTGTGTCTGTCTCTGCATACACAGGGCACACATTTCTCTTTTTGGGGGGATGTAGCTGAGGAGCAGACCAGAAGTGGAAAGAGCAGTAGGTTTTTAGGTGACAGTGCCCTGCCCTGGTGGGTGAGTGTGTCCAGAATGTTGCTCACATGCTCTCGAATGCTCTGGAAAAAGCTGATTTGTGCCTGGCCTTTCATGAAGCCAAGAGGGAGTTATGCTACAATATTATGTCTTTGGACATTTTTGTTCAATTTATGATCTTTGTTCAAGCCTGTGCCTAAAGGCACGGTTTAGCCCATATATTGTACATAAAGAGTTCAAAGAAAAGTACATGCAAGTGCAAGTGCTCAATTCATCTGTCTTTTCTTCCACTGCAGCTGCATTGTGCACTTCTGAAAGTAGATAGTGTTACAAACTTATCTCACACCTATTTGCATTATATTCCACATAGAATGGACTACAAAGAATGAAGTTAATGAATAAAATATAAGGTTTAGATTTTTTTAAAAAAAATCTTCCCTATTTCTGCTCAACAAGTGTTGAGATTTCCTTGTGTTTTTCATGGGAGTTCTGACTTTTTAGTGCCTCAAGGTCCTTTTCTATTGGCTGTGCACAGCCCTGAGCTGACCTTGGTGCTGAATGCTGGCGTGGTCCTCCCTGGTCCACACTCACATCCCTGGAACTCGCAGGATGAGAGATAGCTGTGAGTTTATGAGGACAAATAACATGTTGGGATATCCTACTCTTATTGTCTGATTAATGTAGAGCCAGTCTGAAATCCTTACAGCAATTTTGGAAGCAGGCTGATGAAGAGAGGCCCAAAACAAGAGTCCATGAAAGCATTACCAGACAGGAAAATCAACCATTCCTGACGTGCTGATTTGGATCTGTGGATATGGATGAAAACTTTATCCAGTTTTAATCCTCTAAGGAATGGAAATATGGTTTTAAAGCTATGGCCTGTGTCACCTACACCGTCCTCATATTCAGTTGTTTCATATAGGAAGGAGAGAAACCCGTGTTTTCAGAACTGACTAGAAACAAACTATGTACTTGTACACAGTGCAAAAATTGCCTTCTCACTGATTATTCTCTGGAAAGACCATCACAGCTTCAAGTGAAAAGGCAGGAGAGACTGTGAAGAATGCTCATAGAATGTGGGAAGTGATAAGAGAAAATCCTACAGGGATTACAGTTGAGTGCTACTGCTTTTTGACATCACTCTTTTCACTTTATTTTATGTTGGCTGGTGAAAAAGTGGTCATTCCTGTTTCAAATGATATGCTCTGTGTGACAAATGTTAGAAACTACAAAAATCTTATTTTAACAAGTGAGAAGTGAAATACATGTTGTGTGTGATGTTAGGTAATGTCCATGAAGCTTTCCCTTAAAAATTTATTTAGTGCTCAAACTAGGAATTTCAATTGCAAATAGAGAAATTCACCCCAAGGAGTGGTGCTGGTTATCAACAACTGGTTCACTTTTGGATTTTTTTGTACAAAATGAAACTGATTTACTGTTTCTTGCTTTACCAAAGTTACTCTTGCAGTCTAGAAGAGTAATTTACAGGCTTCTAAGCTTCTCAAGCTTTGGCCAAGTGGAATTTTCTACTGTGCTTCAATGTTTCTGCCTGAAGGTCAAAAACATATATTTGGGACATCTGTAGAAATATTGGTAAATAATTGATGGATGTGGACGTGTATTTTATTTGTAGAGGTTACATAAACAGATCACAGGATCATAGAGTGATTCAGGCTGGCAGGGATCACAGAAGATCATCCAGTCCAATACAAAGGTTCTTTGCAAGGAAGAGTTTCTAGTTTCTCAGAGGATGCTGTGGTTGGAAAATAAACTGAATTGTGAAGTTATATCTTGTTATTGCAGAAACAAGGGTACAGCAGGATGATATTTCTTTGTTCTGTCATATACCTTAAGAAGAGCTCTTACTCCTGTCAAAATCAGTGTCAGTGAAATAAAAACCACAGTGTTGGGTCTTTCACTGCTTTTGGAGTAGTACTTAGGAGTAACCAGTTTAGGGTCCCGTTGTCCATCCCTCACTGACAGAGCAGGGCTGTGCTCTGTGGATAATCACAGCAGTGTTCAACAGGAATATAACTGATTTAGGCACCTGAGGGATACTGGCAGGATCTGCCATTTGCATTAGTTGCACCTTGATCCTCGCTCTGGAAATAGCTGTAAATGCTGGCACAGGGCTCAGAAACTGCCTCAGTGACATCTTCACCAGCTGATAACACTTCCCATCCACTGTATTCATTTGCAGAATTACAAACATGTATTGAAAGAGAGCCCTTGAGTCCTGACCCTGGTGCAGTTGGAATGGTGCATTTAATCATTCATCACCTATGCTGATAAATCCAGGCTTAATGATTGTAATAATAGCTCAGCATTGCTCGGAGTGGCTTCTGTTTGGAAAACTCAGTGTTGGAATAATCACTTCAGACCTCTGCAAAGCAGATATGGCACTACAGACTCCCCACTGGATATGTTATGGCTCCAGACTCTTGCCTGGGCAGCAGCTTTTTATCCCTGACATCCCAACATTAGGTAATCTCTTCCCTCTTGCCCTCACAGGACATCTACAAAAAAACCTCTACAAACCCTCTGACGAAAGATAGAAATACCAACAGAAAACACATCTAAATTCTCAGCCCTTCACCATTTCAGTGTTTCCCCCTTACAGTAATATCTGGGCTTGGACAGGATTTTATACAACTCAGTTGCATAACAACCTTTCAGTGAACCATTAAATTGCTTACACATACAACAAATTTCTGTGACAGATGATGAAAATAAAATTTGAAAAAAGGCCTTATTGAGAAAATGAAAGGAACTTAATGCCATATTTTAAACTTCCAAATATCCTAATTAAGACAAAGCAAGACACACAGTGATAGTAATATATGAATTTTCTAGCTTTTGAGTATAATTGTTAGGACATTTTAAAGATACTTCCAGGAATATGTTGGAATCTCTGGTCTCTCTTTTTCTACTAAATATACCATTAATTCCAAATCAGCAAGGTTACAAATGTTAATTACTGCAGTAGTAACGAAGTACTCCAAGCATGTAAAGTGTATTTAAATGAAAAAGACTTTAAAATAAGAGAGATTTCTTTGGGCTCATGACAACAAGAGAACAAGTGCCTCATTCTACAGTATTTCTCAGTCTAATCTTAAAGTTTTTGCTTTAAAGAGTAGCTGTTTCCAATTTTTATGAGTATGCCTCTTCTATAGGTATTCATTAAGTCTGATAGGAAAAAAGTCTCAAAACTGAGCCCAAACACAATTTATGCTTATTTAAGAAATACTGAATGTTGTAGTCCTAATTTCACCTAATTTAAAACCTGTTAAGAAGGATTCCTCAAATGCCAATTTTTCTTCATTGTGAGTGTCTCAGAGTCTCTTCTGATTCTATTAGAAGAGTTCTAAAATTACCACTCAGCATTCTGATACACAGACAGATTTTCTCATTATCATTTTTTTCATGGAAAACAGGAATCAAAAGCAAAACACCTTGGATTTTCAAGAGGTGACCTACCCAGTTTGCACCCAGTGAGCCCTTCCTCAGTGAGGAAACAAGATTTTCAATATCCACATAGCTTTGTGTGCCAAGTTTGTGCTCTGTCAACTGCCCAAGCCATTACCTGGTAACTTTGACAATTTAATCTCTTTTTACTGGAAGACTTTTAGAGAAGTTGCACAATAAGGCATTGGAAGATGGAATGTTGGCCAGCTTCAGTGAAAGGAGTCACAATTTATTACCAGCAAAGACTGTCTTGTATTTTAGCTATAATCCAAAGATCTATGAATCTCTTAAATAAATGAATGTCTTCTAACACAGAAATACATTGGCAGCTGAAATGTAAACTATTATCCAAAACTGTTGCCACATTCACAGAATTTTACATGAGACATTTGGGATGTTTTATGGAATTCACACACTTGAAGCAAGTTTGCTAAGAAAATCTTGACTACAACTTAGTTTCCACTAAGAAATGGAGAATTCCATTCCTTGGAGAATACAAAGTGTATGGGTGAAGCTCAGATTCTATAAGAGATACTTTAAAAAGGCCTGTATTCAGAGAGATCTCTACATTCAGTAGAGATGATTTATTCCTGCAGTGTAAGTAGCCGGAGGTGCTTCATATATGGAAGTGTAAAAATGAGAGTCCAGAGTCTCATGCAAAAAGGGAAGATTAAGTCTGAGTCCTGTTAAGGAGGCAAAGTTTAATTTATGGCATTGAAAAATCTGAAGTTAAGCTGTTCTAGGCTCTTGGGGAATTTTGCCCATCAGCAAGAGTACAAAACATCAGCTTCCTCAAGATGTTTATTCATTTGTTAGTCCTGTATCCAGAGTTTCCTCTTGCTTGGGTTGCTGCTGTGGCCGTGACACAGCTCCTGCATTGGGTAACAGCTCTGGGCCTGATGATTCATAGAAACTTCTGCACCAGGATAGGTTTGTTTGTTTTTCACTTGCATTTAAGAAGCTTTTGCCAGATTTTCAAACTTGTGTGCCTGAATTTCAAGTGTTTAGAAGCTTAGCAAACACAGGTTTAAAACTCAAAGAAGCCTGTTTGGCAAAAGGCATCTCCCTGACAAATGAATCCTATTAACCTCGTAAAGACTAAGTGCTTGCATTTAAGCACATGTTTGGGAACTTTGCTTTAAGAGTCTTTAATTTTTAATGGAGATTTTGCTTACTATTTTTATTTTTATTTGAAGTTAGGCCTTTGGTTGTCATAGCTTTTCCCAGAACTTCAGTAAGCAGAAGGGAATGATTTCTCTGCACAGAATGGTGAGAGATGGATGTTGTATTTTTTTTTGAAACTAACTGCCACTGACATTAATTAAAAGACTCCCAATGATAATAAGTTGTTGAAACAGTACTTCATTAAACTTATTCCCTAAAGAATCCCTTAGGGAATAAACAATGAGCTGTCCACTGAAGTCCTATTTATGACTGAAAGCCTCTGTTTTACATATGTTCATTGAATTAAACCAAATCAAGTTTATATTATCCACATGATTAATGCACTTTTCTCAGAAGAAGCAATTTACCTGAGCTGCAGTGGATCCTTTAGTCACTGCCTAAACTATTCTGGAAAATAAATGTGGGTGGTTGTAGATGATGCGTAAGAGGATTCAATAAGAGAAAAAAACTGTTAATATCTACTTCCTGGGGGAAAAAAGGACTGTGATTTACTTTAAATTTATAAGAGTTTATTGAAAATGTATTTAGATTTTCTCCCTGTGTTTTGGCAGTTCTCTAGTAGGAAGTATGCTCAGGGCTCCAAAGTGGAATTATTTGCCAGACTCTTTCAGGAATTACATGATCTAACATCTACAGAAACAGACAGTGCTCAGTTTACTTGAAAAATATTTTCTTTTAGAACAGAAAATTTTTAACTTTGGAACATGGGTTTAATTTCCAGCCTTTCAATATACTACAGATGTAATACAATAGTGCTCATTAGTAAGGAAAAGGTATTACTGAGCAGTCGGTGAAATTTCAACAAAGAACTGTGAATTTTGATTCCAGTGTACAAGAAGTCCTGTACCAGTGGTTTTTGGCCAGTTCTGTGCAGACACCTTGCAAGCAAAGACCTTCTAAACCACTTTGTTTTTCACTTGGATCTCATTTTCTGCATCAGTGGCACAGAATACTTGCACAGAACAGTCATTGTGGTTTTAAGTCTGCTGTTGCCTTCGTGCAGGAAAGCCAGTATTTTTAAATATAGATGGTAATAATATGTTCCCACTGACAAAATAATGTAGAAAACCATCCTGAAATATGGTTCTCTGGAAGCTGAGAGCTATGCAGCTGTTTACTGAGTCCTCTCCTGTTTCTTTTAAATCCAGAGCATCTGCCTTCCAAAACACTTCAATGTTAAGTCTCCCTAATGAAGGCATTTAGGATTGCAGGAAGGAAAGACTGTTTTCCTGCATTCTGGGAACTATGGCTAAGAGACTGGGTGGGGAATAATATGAAATGTAAATATTCTAGAAAAAATAGTAAGGGAAGAGGCCAGAACAGGCTTTCAGTACTGTAATTTGGGCTGGAATCCTTTCAAGCGGTGCTGGAGCAGTTTGCTGACAGTGCTACAAGACAAAATTGTCTTGGGAGAAAGGAATCACAGGTTTGATGTGGTAGCTGACCGAAAGTTACACTGGGGTTAGAGGCATTTTAATGGCCAAAACATCTCCAGTTTGTTTGTTTCTTGTGTTACACCAAGTATAGAGCTCTGCTCCAGCATTTCCAATGACATGTCCTGGTTAAACAGCAATTTCCAGCTTCTGCTGTGGCAGAGAAAAAGAGAAACTTTTGCAACAAAGAGAAGTTGATTTGCAGATTTTCATCTGGTCCTGCATTTAGAGGGCTGAGCCCAACTCTGAGCATTCTGTGGGCTTGCACTGTTGCACAAAGAGCACCATTAATGATCCCGGCGCCTGTCAGTGCAGACATGATTTTCGTGGTTAAAAGAGGAAACGCATTCATCTGTTTTACATAATATACACAGACCTGGAGAGAGCCCAAAGGGTCCATCCTTGTGTTCCTGTGCAACTTGAAAGAGAAAGTGAAGGATTTTCAAGGGAGAGCAGTAACAGAGGGTGAAAGGAAATCACCTTTTTCTTCCTCGGATTGAGCTGCTGCCTTCTGTGTGCTGCGAGCAACAGCAGCTCTTGGAGGTGAGTAGCAAGGGATAAAAGAAATGAATAGAAAGGTGGATAAATACTTCCTTCCCACTACAGATGCCTTATTTTCTTAAACTGATCTGTTTACTTGGAGTTTTAGCTGAGTGGACATTAAAGCTTTGGATGTTTTAAATATATTTCTGAGGTTGTATATTGAGGGAATGCTGCGAGCTTTTAACATGAAGGAATTGGGACTTCTCGGATATTTTGCTTGTGATAAAATATGCAAGAATGTGTTATTTCTGTGATCATTAGGAACAGAGGAAAAAATTCCATTGGCTCTCTTTTACCTAAGCAAGTAGGATTGTTCTTTCATACTTTGGGCTCTGAAAATGATCCATTTCATAACCAGGAATGTGTTCCTCCCAAACTGGGAACTGGGGATGGTGCTGGCAGATCAATTGCATAACTGTTACACGTGCTTACTTCAGGATCAATAAATACACTTTTCCAATGGGGAGAGGGATTTATGTCTGCAGTTATGTTGCAGAGAAGCTGGAGGGAATGGGGGCAGGAAACAAGGAATTTTTCTCACTGCAAGTGCCATAATACTTTTGAGTTTAGAAGTGTGTTAGCTCGTTTCTTTCTTCTTGGCACTGATGAGAAAAAGAGTTTTGCTAAAAAAATCCAAAAGTGCAAGAAAATTTCTGTCTGTGAAACCTCTAAATCTGGTCAGGTAACCTAATAGTTGTCCAGCGAGCCTCTGACTGCATTTTGCTGTGGTTTGAAGAGGCAGAATGTTTTTATGCGCTCTAGTACTTTAGATATCGATGTATATTCATTTTCAAACAACAGTTGAAAAAATCAGAAAAGAAATGTGTTTTTTAATAGAGTATCAACTTTTTCAGTAATGTATATGAACCAACATATAGGAGCATTCAGGAGATTCTTTTTTTTTCCCTGTAAATTTGGATCTGCATTATGATTAAAATAAAGTGCTTGGTGAAATTAAATTCACATACTTAAAGAGAAGCCATCAATTCCCTTCCTCTCTCACTCTTCCTACACATTATTCATCTGATATGTGAAAAGCTGTTCTGTGGCTTCCACATAAAAGCAAGGGGAAAAGAAAGCCAAAGATGTTTTAGTTAAATAACAATTATTTTCAGGATTCTTCTAAAGCACAAACCAAAATGTTCTCCAGATACTGTGAAAATGTATATGTAATTTCAGATAATCACATGCTATATACCAGAAAGCTGCTATGTTAAAAGCACATTATAAAGATTTTAATGGCAGGCACTAGAAACTTAGGAAGTGCCAGGATTATGGTTGCCTCTGCAGTCTTCACTTGGTTTCTTGTGCATATGCACTGTGATGCAGCCTTAAAGTGCACATCACAAACATTTTTGTCCAGTAATCTGTGAGGGCAGAAGTTATTAATGTATTCAGAAGCTTTTATGTAGTGCCTGTCACTACAGTACCTGCTGTACGAAAGCTCTGAGCAGTGTGGGGCTGGAGTCTGCACCTCACAGATTTGAGGGGTGTGCAGAGCATCAGGGAGAGATTTGAAAATGCTGATTTTGACTGCCTCACTTGAGAGGTGTGTGCCTATGATTTTCCAGACCCATTAGATAAAGCAGCTCTTTACATGCTTAGAGAATAATTAAATTTTACTAAATTCTGTTGTGGATTCTCAACTATCTGAAGATTTACATGTCCACCACCATGTCCTTGTTTCTGCTGGAAATCTGGCACTATTTTGCAGTTATAAAGCAACCCTGAGCTAACAGAATGTGATTTATGTCATTTCTAATGGGTTGAAAAGGAGCTGATTTATAGCACACCTCATGGGGTACCATTAGGGTATTTATTTCAGCATGGTCTTAGTAAAAAGTGCCCAGTACAACTTCAGACTTGTGTGACTGGAGCACTTTTCCTCACTCTCCAGATTCTGTTTGAGACGAACAAACCTCAAATGAGAACAAGTAAAGGATTTCCAGCTCTGCATTAGCATTTTCCTGCTCTGTGGTTTTGGCCTGAACACTCAACAGGCTCGTGTGGTAAAGTGAGAGTGGAGTACAGAGCTGTTTGCAGGAAGAAATCTGCTTACCTGGGGAAATAGGAATGTTTTTCTTAATGAATGGCCATCAAATGAAATGTGATTAAGCGCAGAAATTATGAAAATCCCAAAGGCTTGTGTGGTGAACAGAATTAAATTCCTGTTTGATTTATAACAGTCACTTTACCTTTGCATTGCAGTTTGATTTTTCTGTTTCTGATCTCAGAAAGGGATGTCTAGGAGAGGTAACTTTGCATGGTAGGATATTTGCCATCCTTTTTGGCACTTTACAGTAAAGATTCTCACTAAAGTAGCTGTAGGGAAACTAATAGTGAAAACTTCTTAAAATAAATTAGATGAGTGACCGATCTGATTTACACATTTCCTACTGTGACCAGAGAACTTTCTCATTGTTTCCAAGCATTGAAAAAAAAAATTCTATTTAAACATAATTTTTTTAAAGTTATGGATTTTTTCATGGCACAAGAAATTTTCTTAATATTTCTAGTGTTTATGAAAGCACTTTCCTTTGATTTATATTATTTAACTTATTTTGTACTGCAGAGTCCTGTGGCAGATCCTCAGTTGATATATTCAGTAATAGATTGACTGATTTCATAAGAGCTGGAATGATTTATAGCACTGATAGTGAATCTGCCCTTGAAAAAATATATTTCAAAGTGGTTAGTTGTCTGTGGTAGGAAAAAGTTTTGTGGTTAGAAAACTGGATTAAGGAAAGGAACTGTTCTTTATTCAGTTCTTCAAAACTTTGGAATATTCATTAAAATCTGCCTTAGTCTGTCTTGTAAAGCTGGACTAACCTCCTTTAAAATATTTAAATTGCAACCTCTTCAAAAAACCATTCTTATTTATCAATTATTTTCTTGGTTGCTTTTCTTATTTCTTGGAATTGTTCCCCAAATACTCTAAACCTGCCCTGCAGTTTTACAACAATATTTTTTGAATTCTAAGGGGCCAGGTGTAAAAGAAAACCCCAAAAGCTCTTCTTTGGCAGGACTGAGTAGCCCATCACTGTGGATGAGCCTGAGCCATTTACAAACAGGGGCTGGTTTGCTGTGAGCAGTGATCACACAATAATCATGTTATGACAGAGATCTAAAACAAGAATGAAGATGTCAGAGCTACCTAGCAGCACATGTAAATTTAATCTTAAGATAAAAGCATATCACATATACCCAAGTGGCTTATTGCCAGAGATGCTAATTAGAAAAAGCTGGATTATGCAAAGCCATTTGTTCCAAATGGCTCTTCAGGGACCAGGTTAAGGAGGAGTTTCCCCTGTGTGGTTTGGTCTTGTTTACAGAGGTTGTTAATATTTGCCAAACTATCTCGGTGAAAAAAAATATGTCAAGTGAATAAAAGAGACTTAAATGGGACTTTGGAATTTTCAATTTTCAGTAAAAAAAAAGATTACAAGGAAAAGATGTAAACTGAAGGGTAGTATCAATGGTAAAAGGTTCCCCTCTTACAGCCTGGATGGATCCTTTTCTCTTCAAGACAAGAGGGATAAATAATTTTGGACACAGTAAACAACTGCTTTATCAAACAGCAGTTTTAGGACCCGTGAGAAATAAATCCTGAATTTCATCTTGACTGGTGCTCAGCACTCAGTTCCAAAGGGTTGAAGGAGTAAGAGACAAAATACAGTTTTATTTGGGTGGGGATAGGAGGCCCAGTGCATCCAGGTGCTTAATTTCTAGGAAAGGGCCCATGTAAAAGTGAAGTGATCAGGAAAAAAAGAAAACCCTAAAATAAATTGTCCAGAAAGCAAGATGCCTACAAGATGACTTTAAGTTGATAAAAACATACTATATTTGAAACCCAGATGAAAAGTATGCCCATAACTCAAGATAAAACTGTCACAAAACACAATGAATGGCAGTGGAAAAATTAAGGAGATACCGCAAGGAAAAGGTGGGTGTTCAAAAGTTAAAGTTTGCCAGGATGAATGGAGCAGGATCACCTTAGAAACTCTGGGCATATTTTCTTCCTTCCCCCTCTAGAATACTAAAATGGTGCTGCTGTCACAGGGAAGGATTCTCCTGCCAAAGCAACTGCCAGGAATGTCCTCTCTGTTAAACACACATCCATCCGTTTTCCCAAGACTCCAGCGGACATTGCAAGTGGTAATCATACCTTTCAGAGTAAATTAAATTCCTTGTATCCTTTTTGCTCAAAGAGGATAAATGAAACCCAGAGGGAAGGGAAAGGTTGCCCAAGGCCACCAGGCAAGTCAGTGGTAGGACTGTACAGAAGAAAAATCAACAGATCTTCCAGGTCTGGGATATCCTGACCCGTGCACAAGGCATTCTTTATGAAATGTGACACAAGAAATGTAAAGAGTGTCCAAGTTATCGACATCTGCCTGAAAGAAACCACACTGAAGCATAAATACCATAAAACTTGGGGTTGAATGCTGAGCTGACAGCGCCGGCTGTGTGAGAAGCTCTCTAAAATAATATCTAATTAATCATGAATTTGCTGTTGTGCAGCAAGTGGAAGTGTATCAGTTTATCAATAGTGTACATAGATCTCCCTGGCTGGATGACAGGATTACCGCTGTGAAATTTGTGCAAATCTTTGCAATCCTGCAAAAGGAGGCATCCTCAGGCAGCAGAGAAAGGGATGACAAAGAGAGGAGGAGCTTGGGGAGAGACAGGAGTACACTGGCCCTATTAACAGAAAGCTGGATTTAAACCTGCAAATACAGGTTTAAAAACTGCAAAAGTGATGCTCCATTATTTAAATATGTGGTGCCACAATCCCTCCTCTAACTGTGCTACCTTCAAAGACGTTTCAGTTCTAATAGATTATGTGACATTTAAAAATCCAAGTGTGGAGAGAGTTGCTAATACATTTAGACTGGGGAACTTCACTTTGGTCATCTCTGTCTCCAGCTTCCTCTTAAAACATTTAATGGAGCTTCATTCCTCTTGGCTTCTCTGAAGTGGGGACTTTAATTTATTTATGCTGATGAGGAACTTTTCAATATCCTCTTCCCCTCCTGTCACCATTACAGAGAAGAGAGCAACGATTTTTAAAGGAAACTGTTTTCTATCTAGAACATGCAAAATTAAAAAGATACTGGAAAATGCAGCAGAAATCAGGCTCACAGTGCTCCTGAGGCCTGGTTAAAGGATACCTGTTAATGGATTAATTTTTCATGCTCCACATATGCAGAGAAATGTATTTCAGGGAATATATAGGCCTAAAATATAAAATCAATTTAAGAAGTAAAGTGATGAAATGGTAGAAGCTGATGAAAGCACTGATTTGTCTCAATATCCCATGATTTGTTAATTGTACAGCAAATTCCTGCCTTCACCCCTTGTGCAGTGATTGAAGAGGAGAATGCCACACGTGACTAATCTTATTGTAATATTTAATTCAGCCAGCCCTCTCTCAACCTTCTGCTTCTGGTTAATCTATTTTATATAATTTGGCTACCAAGTATTCCTTTCAAGCAAAGGTCAGGATTATTACACTTGAAGGATGGGTCTCTCCATCCCATCTTCCATTGAGGCTGCTTGTGCCAACATTCTCCAGCTTTGTGCACCAGATTCCTTCAGATTCACTCCCTGGTCCTTCCTTGTTCTGTAATTCTTTCTATAAAAAGTTCCTCTCCCTCCCCCAAAATCTCAAGATTTTCTTAGAAGTCATGTAACTTAAATTAAACCATGGGCTACTGAGCCCTCATGACTCACTCTACCAAGCTCTGCTGAAAAACCATGTGGGCCAGAAAATTTAATTAATTTCTATTGTCTATCTGCAAAATCTATTAATGCTTTTCCAGAAGAAATAAGCTCTGTCACTCACAGAAAACTGAGCTATCAGACCCTAATGTTATTTTTGCAGCACTATATTTTTTTTTTTGCCTAAATTAGATCTCGGTCTCTTGCAAGATTATCCAGGCATGATCACCAGGCACCACGACTACAGCAGCACTTGGGAAGATGGACAAATTCATCCAAGAATCAAACTTTCAGAATGTAAATTTCTGATTCTCACTTTTGGGAAATAAACCTTGAAAAATTGATCAATTAATCCATGTGCACTCTACTGGTTCAAAACCCAGATGGCCAAGGAGATCCATCCCTTTCTTTTGCCCCTCTCCCACTGCAAAAATAAACAAAAGTGAAATGGGGGGATGTAATTCACACACCTGGCAATGGTAATGAAGCCAGAGGACAGTTTCTCTCCCTGTGTCTGCAAATCAAAAGTCTTTTCCCTTGTTTTCAGTGCTAGAGAAATAAAACTGGGCCTATTTTATGGCACAGGCACAGTGGCCAATGGAGACTTTCCCTGGTGTGTTAGACCTGCACTGCCCAAATTAGAGATAAGCAGCAGGATCCTCTCACCTCTCCCTTTACTCCATATAATGAGAACTTTCCCTGGTTTTCCTTATTTTTTTCTTGTCTGGAAGATGAAAGATAGGTGATAATTCCTTTTCAATGTAGGATTTAACAATCATCTGGAAGGTGATAAATGCAATAATCCAGAGAAGTTAGCACAGTGAAACCCAATTAAAATGGGACAGAACTGCAGTGATCTGCAAATCCAGAGGAGGCAATTTATGCCAAATTACACGTCGGATTATTTTTTTCTGAGCATAAAACAGCACAGCAACTTCCCAAATGCTGTTATCAATGCCAGTTACTGTTATTTGCACATGTACCAAGGCACAAATATATCTGTCATTCCATAACTGCTGAAACACTGTTTGATGCTTATCCCACTGGGATACTCTTTTTTGGGAGTAGATCACGATCCCTTATTCAGAATTCGTAATAGAAAGTGACACACCCCTGAATAACATTTAGAGTTTTATGGAGTGTTGGGGAAGGTACCAAAATCAACAATGGACCATCTACAGATGGGGGCTAATACAGCAAATACCCACAGTTCATCTGTATCCTGGTCTACAGAGATCTCACTTCTCTCTCTGTGGGGAATGGAGCTGGATTCACAAGCAAACCATGAAACAGCTCTTCCCCCACTCTGAAAGACAGAGCCCAGTTTGAGTGGGGGGAAAATCCCAGGAAATTTGCATTGAATATTGCTGAAGATTCAAAATAGCATTTCAAAGATACTTGTGAAATCCTTTGAATGAAATATTGAACAGGGGTCTAAAAATGAACTCTGGTTATTCAAAGTAAGCAGCATAGAAAGAAAATTGGTATTGTAAGTAGAGAAAGGAACCGTTTACTTTTTATATTTCTGCTCATTAAAAATGTGATTAAATTGATGAGGTGAGATAAGGAGACCAGGTGTCATGCATTTCACTGAAGAAAGTCAGCATCAGATTTGACTTCAAACTAAATCCTCCTGTAGCTGTGCATCCTGGTAGGGCTTGGTTTTATGAAATGTCATGCTAGAAACTATTACTTTGCTGTGTTTGTAGGAAGTAGCTGCTGGTGCCATCCCATCTGTGCCTCAACCCTCATTAGCCTCTGCTCTCATTTTCTACAAAGATTAATCTATTTTGAGAAGAACCATGGCAAGAAATTCTGCTTGTGCAGCGAGGTCTGGCTGTGGAAATTGTGAGCCCCGAGAAGTTTTCCTCCTGTTAGCACAGAATGAGAGGGCACGGAGTCAAGGAGGGGATGATGAAGTGAGCCTGCAGGAAGGTGTGGATTGGCAGTCCCTGGCTCTGCCTGGGGAGCTGAGTGGTTCCACATCAGAACAGCCCAAACCCGCTGCCATTATGTGATTCATACCTCCAGCTGTGGCAGCTATATCTCAAATTAGGTCTAAATATGCACATGCTTTGTGTACAGCTGCACGCTACCATCATTGAAAGTATTTTTTCTGTGGCAGTCAGTGCAGTCGTTCTGCACAGCATTCAGGTTTAGTAAAAAACCCCAAAAAAACAAAACAGTTACATTATCCATTTGGGCACCCTCACATCTCACAGCCTCTGAATTCTACCATGTTCAGAGCAAGATAAGGTATCATATCACAGGGCAGCTCTGGGGACCTTCCTCAGCCTGCAACCAGACAGAATTTGCTGGGCTAAAGGATGTAGCTAAGGAAGCTAAAAGGCAGAGTTCTGGAACAACATTCAGAGGTGAAGTTTCTCTTTCTAGCACTGGATCAACCTGATTTGGGTCCCTCTACACATTTTAGCTTTCTTCCTCTGTAAAGCACTTGGGTATATAATTACAAAACAGGATTATGTAAGACTCAGCTGTTACGTTGAAGTTACAACTGGAAAACATGACACTAATACATGATACTAAGCTACTTCATGTGGGCTTTTTATTCTTAATGACTGTGGAGTGCTCAGGTTAGTTAGTAGAACAAGATGTCAAGGACCACTTTAATTAAGAATTTGTGTCTTCAAGCCTCAAGTGGCTTTACAGTTACCATGGTAAAATTAATTTACTGACTGTCAGAGAGCATCATGGAAGAAGAGAGTTGTTTTCCTTCTTAAATGGTCAAAACATAAGTTTAACCTGCATTTAGGCTGGCTCAGTGTATCCTGAAGCCACCCTGGAATCCTTTCAAATAAGAAAAGTTTGCAATTTGGAACACGAATGTTTGGTTTTTTTCAGCTGCCTTTGCCAGCTTTGGCTTGGGAGATGTCAAAGCTTTCCACATTTAATGTTGCCTAAATACAAGGTAGCACTGCTCTTCTCCCCTTGCCCTTCTGCCAGCTCTGGGAGCCAGGGGTGGGGAAATATTTAAAAAAAAAAAAAAAAAAAAAAAAAAAGGGGGAGGAACAAAAGAATCAGAGGAAAGAAAAACCAGGAGAGATGACACTTGAACCCTTTAATGGGAGCTGCAGTTAACTCTTGTTTACAACCCTCTCACTGTGCATTTAGGCACTCAAGCATTATAAATACGAACGTGTAAGACAGCACTGTAATAGATGCCAAAATCTAACTTCTAATCTCATGCCTTATCTTGTTTTATTTGAAAGTCATCATGCATGCTACTTGGATGAATGAGATGCATTATTGAGGAGGGGCTAGGAGCAGCCTGGCTGAGTGAGACAGGCTGAGCTCTGGGTTCTGCTGGGTTTGGTGTACAAGATCACTGGTGCTGACTGTGCCACCCTAAGGTCAAGCTCCCAAACCCTCTCTCCCCCCGACCTCTATGAGAAGCAGCTATTTTGTAATCAAATCCATATTGTCAGCAGACTCCTTGATTTTTTTTTTTTTTTTGGATTTTCAACATGTAATTACGTAATATAGTGTATAATGCTGTGTGCATACCTCTGTATGGTATAGATACATTACATAGTTACAGACTGCAGAATAACTACTGAATTTGTGGTGCATAAACCAAAAGCCCAAAGCCAAGAAGAGCAAACATGAGGGGAGGATGTCTGTTTTGCTGTGGGAACAGAGCTGTTCTGCATCCCCCTTGCACAGCACAGGCTCACGCCCCGCCAAAATCCTCCTCGCTGTCCTTGTGGCAGGAGAGTTTCCACAGGAGCTGCTGCTGAGAGCTGAGGTCACTGAGCACAGTGAGGTGCACAGGGGCTGGAGCCACCGTGGGATGTCTCATTTCTGCCACCCCAGGCTGAGGCTGGGGCACAGGCAGGGATGTTCCCTCAGTTTCCCATCACCTTCTGGCACCGCCAGGCTCTGCCGATGTTGACACCAGATCTGTGCACGAGGGCTTTTAACAGCAGGACAGGTTTCCTGCAGAGCAGGCATGGGCAAATGACCATATTTCTGTCAAATCAGCCAGAGCTGTGGTACACTTTATGCCAGCTCTGTGCTTTTATGCCAGATTGATGCCAAGTGGGGGATGACAGACAATTCTTGATACGGCACAAAGTACAAGTGGTGCAGAGAAATGATTACCTGATCCAGGAAAACGCTTGTGGGAACAGCGTGGATTAATCAATGTATTTTAAACAATCTGAGAGGGCAGAATGAATTTCTACTGGATCTGCACTTTGTACCACTGGGATTGTGGTCATTTTGGTCTGTTACTGAATGCCCTAAAACTCAATTTATTGGATACCAGCCTAAGAGTCTGTAAACCAAGACCTGCTTGGCGTATCTGTGTCTTCTAAGGAAGAAGATATATCTTCTTGTGGAAGAAAAGTTGTGTTAGGGGGTCTGAGCTGCTGTATCTAATTCCATACATACATCATGGAAATACATAATTCCTCCCATCCAACACCCTGCTAATGGGAATGCTGCTTAGCTCTCCATTTTGGAGCTCACAGCCATGCAGATGTTGCAGAGACAGAACAGGGCTTGGGTTACTCAGAGATCTCTGGCACTGCTCACTTTACAAATACTTTGCCCCTATTTCCTTGTTAAACCAAGAACAAAATCCAAAGAAGTATTTGATTTTCAGCTTTAAGCCTTCTATTCAGGTTTCACTGTGTTTATTGTGAATCACATGTTTTTTTGGATATGAGCCCTGCATGATCCCACCAGGGATGCACAAGACACATAACTCCCATAACTCTGGAGTGAATCTCTAGAATGGCACCTGGGTGCAGGGTCAGCATGTGAAGAAAATTACCAAGTGCCAGCACATGTCAAGGAAGTAAAGCCTAATGGATCAGGTGCCTGGAAGCAGGATATGAGCTATTCAGTATAAAATGTCCCTTTAAGCTCCTGGGGAGGTGTTCTGTTTGCTGATTTGTTGTGACAGGAATTCTCATCCTTTGCCCACATGAAATGTCATCCCAGCTCTGGTATCAATTTCAGCCCTCTGCAGGGAGATCATGGGGACACAGCAACACCTGCTCTGCTAATCTTGGGGCAGCTGAGTTAGGCTCAGGCTTGGCTGAGCAGCACCTGGGGAGGTTCTGCTGCTGCATTAGCTCTGACTGGTTTGGGGCATGAAGGAAAACCTGTGGTATTCAGGGCTGTCAGTCTGGGATCCCCCAGTTTGTTTCCCCCAGCACTAAGGGACAAGCTGGGTGGGATTTTAGCAGGGGTGTAGCCATGGGGTGCAGCTGTGTGGAGAAATGATGCCTTGTCTATCATCCTGCCTTCCTTCCGAATAAATGTGTGCATTCTAAAGCCACTATTTGAACTCATCATCCAAAGGCTATACTGATAGCCAGATGGCAGAATCATAATTTTTTGTTCTATCAAGCTTTTCCCCAGTAGCTTTAAATAGAAGAATAAATTTTCCACAGAGAGAGAATCTTCTATTAATAGCATTAGATCATTTCAGCACTTGAAAGGAAGAAATTAGTTGAGGGTTTTTATAGGGTTTTTTTTAATACTTTCTAAAATATTATAAGTTCTTTTATTGTGCTGGCAAGAGTGTCCGCCTTCAGAGTTTTAATTACTAGGGAAAAAAATTCTCTTTCTCCGAGTTCAAAAAACAAATATAGTGAATAAGATTATGTGAAATGACTTAAAATAAACATCTTCAAACAATCTGGCCCTATGTGTCAGTTCTCTCTCGTGCTTTGATAATCTCATTCCGTTGTTGAAATAGATTTACACAGATTGCAGAGGAGGCTTGAAGCCGATTGAAAAGACTTCTGCTTATCCAGTGCACTGAATTGCCAATCAGAGGTGATGTTCTGGGGGGCAGACTCAATAAATTCCTCACTGTATTTTCTCATAACTGAGAAAATTTAGCCAGTTCCACTCCTGTGATCACACATTCTAAGATCTCTCCTCATTCATTAAAGAAAATGAGAGGAAAACAAGCTGCAGGCTTCGCCGCCTTTTCCGAATAAACTTTGTTATCCTCTTATGTAAAACACTGGGATATTCCAGCAAGTGGCAAAGAGCTTTATACACTGCTTCACTTAAAAGCAAAAACAGAAAACATGTTTTGTTCTGCAGCCACCGAAATTCCAGTCATTTATAGCAATGAATGGGCAATGTCAAAGGAGCATATGGTATTTTTAGCTCTGCTTCATTACCCAATGTTGTAAACGAACCCTGAATACTTGTAATGTCTAAAAGCTTTCTCAGAGAAGAAAGGCTTTTCCTGCGTAGTCTTGATTAAAGTCGGGCTGTTCCTGTGCAGAGGCTCAGCAAACTGCACTGAGCAGGGAGGGGAGGCTGCAGGATGAGCAGCCAGACCTGTGCAGAGGTGAAATGGCAGCAAAAGCAGGCTGTGAAAGCAGAATGGGTGCAGAGAAGGGGAAGGGCAGCCCAGTGAGAAAGGGAAGAGTCTCGGATAGGGAGATGTGATTTCAGTGTGACCAGCTCCTTGTCTGACCTCACGGGCAGGAATTTGGGACTGAATCTCAGTGTCAGAGGCAGATAAGCTCCTGCCAACAGGACTGAGGCAGGGCACGCTGAGGCATAATCACACAGGTCTATAAATGCTGTAGAGCTGATGGGCACATTTGATACCAAGAGCCTCTGCTAATGTTTCACAACATCTTTTGACTGTTGTGTGTTTGCTCTTTGAATCCATTTGACCCCTCAGTGAATAGGGTTTATGATTAAGTTGACCTTTTTTTCTTTTTCCTCCCACTGCACAAGATCTTTGACCTGGTGCGCTGTGCCCTGCTCAGTCCAGACATGAACCAAAGGAAGAGGGGTCTGGCTTGTTCTCAATAAATTATGGCATTTCAGAATGAAGGATGGTTTTCTGCCATGAGCTTCCCCCACTCTTTCTAAATATTTCATAGGCAGCTTCAAGCAGATTTAGTCTGGATGTAACTTACACTGTACAGGAAGGGATGGGCATTGGATGAACTTTTTATCTTGGAATGGTGTGGATCAGTGTGGCAAGCACTGAACACTCTTCCCAGTTCTTATAAAAGCCTGTGGATTTCAGAGTTCCTTGGAACATCACAGGACCCAATCCAAATTATGCCTAGACCAGTGAAATTCAATACTGTCATTACACAAAACAATCCACAAAGTCAACAGCAGTCTGAAATCTCTGGAAATGCTGGAGAACAGTTACATGAATTTCAAGACAGTTGTATGAAAATCTTCAGGTATCTTTGTTATTATTACACTCATGAATAATCTCTTTTTGCAGCTAAGATATTGTCACTTCCTCTATTAGTTCCCATGGAGGTTTCAAGCACAAGGAAGCTTTCTGGAGATTTTTGTGGCTTTTTAGTGGTACCTCCCAAAACACACAGAGGCTCTCTCCTGAGGAATAAGTTATTACAATATTGTGGGGGGTTCTTGCTTCCAGCTCTCCATGACTCATGCAGGCAGCTGAGAACACAGTTAAAATATGAGTGCTGAAAAGAACTGAGAAGAAGGAGTAGTTATTCCACTTCTCTTTCTCTTGGAAGAACTAAAACATACATAGATTTAGGTCAGACAGGGTAAAAATAATCCATGCTGCTTTTCCTTCCAAGCTGTTTGGGCTTTGTGAGACATAAAACCAGGCCCAGGATATGGTTGAAATGGACAAGACTGTTATTTACTTGTTTAATAAAAACCTCATGCATTGAAACAGAAATTCAGTTCATATTCTGTGGTGGTTATAAAACGATAGTTTTGTCACAAAGCTGGTTATCCCTTTTATGTAAAAAGTAATAAATTAAGAATTAAAAAAAATAAGAGAAGAAAACAAGAAAAGAAAGAAAGAAAAGAAAGTCAAATATTCTTGCTGAGGAAAGGCAAATGTTAGAAAAACACTCATTAGAGGTTTCTGTTTCAGAAACATGTCCCAAATGAAAATCAAGAGCTGGAGACCAAGGAGCTGTCTGGGATTGTTGGTTTAAAAGATATGAATTTAAAACTTGTGGCCAGTAAAATTAACAAAATTTGTCTGTACAAAGAGAGAGCCTCCTGTCATGCTTTAGTGTGGGAAATGGTTCTTTTGTCTAAGCCCTGACCAGCAGAACAGAACTGCAATCATGTGCTCCCTGGCCACTTCTCAAAATTGTATATTCTCCACACTTTCTCCTTTTTTTTTTACACCATCACATTCTAAGTTAAGTCTCTAAATGCAGAACTGGAGCAATCTTACCTGTTCAGACAAAATGTGCACGGCAGGCCTTTGCTCAGCTGTGTCTGACATGCTGCAGAGAGGGTTTGGTATCCCAGGGCACACTGAGACTGCTCCACCTCCACCCTGCTGGCCCCAGCTCCTGAGTTGCCTTGACCAAGCCAGGGGAAAATTCTGAGTAGGAAAATCTTGTGCAACTCAGAGCTGCTGCATCCTCTCCTGTCTGCTGCACAGGCTGGTCCAGGAGGATCCAGGACAAGGCCTGATGCATCAGCCACAGGGTGACACTCAGGGGAAGCTGCCAGCACTTAAAGGGAGCTGTGGAGAACTTTTACCAGTAGACTTCTAAAATACATCTCTAAAAAAGCCATTTCTCAGCAGCTATCATGCACTTTTGAGTTTGGCTCCTGGCATTCTTTGACCCTGCTCTGAATATGTTTCTTCCTCTGTGTATTTCCATTTGAGGTGTAACCACTGCAGTCATTAAACATCCTACTTGTCCAAACTATTGCCTAACATTCCTGGAGATTTTAACCATCTCCAGACATGTTGCTGAGGTTTATTCTGTGGCTGTTGCAGTTGTTGGAAGCAGTACAACCTCACCAACCCATAAGTTTTCCCCTTGAAAACCACTTGAATTTAAAATGGTCCTTACAAGATCTCTCTCCTGTTCTTTCAAATGTAACCATTTCAATAAATGGTGATGATGTCTTTTCAAAATTGTTTTTACCAACAATTCTCTAGTTTGCATGGAAAGAATGTTTTACGAACTAAAAAATGAATGCAAAGCTTGGTTGTTGCACTGAACTGCAAGAAGACTGACTCCAGTTAATAAAACCAGTACAACTCTGGTTAAATGCAGGGTCCTTTCTCCACTAAATTAAGAAATTTCTTCACTAAATCCTTCTTCAATTAGAAAAAAAGCTGAAAGGAACTCATCCATCTGTGCATTAAATTTGCTTTTTCTGCCATGACCTCAGCATCATTCTAGGAATGATGAAATTTCCTTCGTTAATTTCATTAATGCTAAAACGTGGTGCTGGAAGGTCCTGGGAAGGTACCTGCCACTCTGGACACAGGTATTTATAATGGAAAAGTGCAAAATAAGGACATTTCAGATAAGCTCTAATATGGGGAAAAATGCAATACAAGGCAACTTTTGCTTTACCAAAAATTTAGGAACCAATATCTTGATGACGGTGAATTTTGATACCAACAAGTCATATGAATTTGCATGTGTGATTAGGGGCTTTTGAATCTTGCAATTTAGTAATTCAAATAATGATCTTTCTCCATGCTCTGGGAAGAAAACACAGGCATTCTTGGTTTATTTTTGGAAGGATGGCTGTTTAGTTTGGCTGGCATTTTATTATCAAGGAGACTCTTGTTTCCTTTGCACTTTGTGAGGAAAGAGTGCGTTCACTGTTGAGTTGGAGTCACAAGATCACACCACTGCTGCTTAACAAATGCAGCCAGAAGGTGTTGAGTCCTCAGCACCAGCTGCTCACAGCCCCACTTCTAACACTGCATTTCTTGCTAATGCAGGCACAGCCAATAAATCACATTAGCAAGAGGAATTAGTTACTTCCATAGTTCTCCCTGCTTGGCTGCTCAGTGACACAGAGAGTTAATGGACAGACATTGCTGTTCGCCTGCCAAATTCTCATTTTGTTGTTGCCATGTGGGATATTGTCTCTTTATTTTTCTGTTTCTTACACAGGCCAAGGATTACAAGTCAGTAGTTTGTTTTTCCTAGTTCCTGTAATAGAAGAAGGAAACAACCTGGAATGGAGTCATTCCAAGAGCTGCAGAGGAGACAGCTTCATAGATTTAGAGTAATTTCCGTGTTTATTCTTGCTCTGAAGATCCTGCCATTCCCATTAGGAGTGGATTGTGGTCTTGGTTCAGGCAAACAGTGATAATCACTACAGTAAATTTGATAAGCAATTATTTCTCTTGGCCCTCGACCAGTGAAGAATTGAATTTTAGAAGGCATGCTGCACTTTGGTTAGACCAGTGCTTTAAAGGCCTTATCTGAGCTTTGAGAAGGTTCCACACTAAGGATGATGTATTGTGCAGGATTTAACAGGTGAGAAGTGCCATCACCCTTAGGGACTTGGCAGCATCTGACTCTGCTCTGTGTTTAAGCACAGATGTGTCTTTTCAAAGGTGCTGGAGGTTTGTGGTATCTTGCTTTGGAGAACTGCTGGGTATTTAGTATAATTGCCTTGTTGAGAAGTACCAGTAGACAGTGGAATAAATGATTTTTAAAAACAATTTCCCCTTCAAGTATTTCCTACATGCATCTCATATTTGCAGAATGTTACATCCAGCAGAGCAAACTGTCCCTAGAAAGTATTTAACCATTCATTCAGGTGAAATGACCTCCCAAGAAAGATTTCATTACAATTTCCATACCAACCAAGTGTATAAATCACTGGTAGCTTTAGAACAGTTTTACGAGGAGCCACACTGGATGCAGAAGCTTAGACAAAAGTTGAATTTGGTCACTGTGCCTGTTTTCTATCTACCTTTCCCTGCTCTGGTTTATGTCAGTTTTTGTTGGCTGAGTATTCCTTCTCCCAGATCTCTGTCCTGTTCTGTGGAGCAAGCCTGGAGTGAGCACCAGAGACTCGTGACTGAAGTGTATTTTTTGCCAATGGGTGTGAGGAAAGCAAGAGTTTGAAGCAGCAGAAGAGATAAAGGAGAAAACAAAACAAAAGGAGAAAACTAAACAAAAGGAGATGCTATTGCATTTCACAGAGCACAAAGAGTTTTCCATCTGCAGCAGTGGCACTGAACAGTGACAGCACCAACTGAGAGCTGTGATGTGTTCGAACAAAGGAAATTATGCATGGAATTACAAGGGCATGAAAGTGCATAGGACATAAGGATTTGATTAATTCTTGAGTAGACAAGTTTGGGATAGATGCAAAGTGAGAGCTGACTGTGTGTCTGACAGACACAGACTCCCATAAACTGGAGAAACTGTAACCAGGTCGGTCCTGGGCCATGATCCCAGAGAAAGCAGTGGATGGGTTCCTGCTGGCACACACGGTGCCCTTACACCAGTGGCTTCCCTGGGTGTTCCATGTCCCTCTAAAGGCAGCTGCTGTCAGGGAGAACTGCAGTGGAAGGGATTTGAAGGTGCCTCTTGGAGACAGCCCAGGGTGTGTTTTGGTCTGCAGACTGCTATAAAAAACATCCCTTCAACAGGTTTGCAGCAAAGCTACAGCTAATTAAACAACTGCAGGTGATGAAAGGCTGGTCCTGCAGTGCAGACAACAGCTTTACTGCTCTGAGGGCATGGCAAGCCTCATCCAGAACATCCCTGTGCTTGCTGGGCCTGGCTCCCTGTGTCCTGCAGCACAGCATCTCTCCAGGAGCCTGGGGAAAACTGCCCAGCCCTGGGGATTTGTAACGTGTGTGGCACAAAGCCCCTGCAGCTGCAGCAGGGACAGACTTGGCACAGGCTGGCTCCTGGCCCTCTGCAGAGGCACTGCCCCTTTGAAAGGATTTGTATTTTGTTTGAATGGATTTTTTGTGGATCTGGGGAGATGCTGCTCTGCTGCCTGAGCCAGCTCTCACTGGGGGACAGGCTTGCAAAAGGCAGCTTTCCCCTCTCCAAAGACATTATATAGGCTTAGGTACCTGAATTAACAGTGATTACACAGCGATCCTTCATCAGCCTCATTTCCTTATTGTTACTGAGCTCTTTCTTACCCAGGTAAGGCTGTTGTGGGTTCCTTTTATGCAAACACTGACAAACCTATTTTGCTAATGAACTGCTAATGTCACACCGTGCATTGTAAATCACAGCAAGTGGTGCTGGAACTTGACACAATGATCCAAAAGCATGAAAGGTTCCTGATTAATTTCTTTGCACCTTGGCTCACTTGGTGGTAATGCTGGTAGGTGATATGTCAGCTATCCAAAGGAACGTTTTCTGGAAGAAATCACAAACCTCAAGCATACAAAGCATATTTTTATCTAAGAGATTTAGCTGGAGTTGCCACTTCCCTGCTCACTTTCCTTTGATAAGCATAATCTGTTTCCCCATTCACGTCAGGGAAACCTGGTTTTAAAATCCAAACACTTTGAAGGAGGCTCAGCATAACAAAATGGAAATAAACTTCCCTGGCAAGCACAGCCCCCTCCTACCACCCACAAGTTATGTTTTGGGGTTTTCATTTTATTTCCTTCAATTAGAGAAAAATGTTAAATCATAGTTTAACATACTAAAGAGCAGTGGAAATTATAGAACAAGGACAAATGGCAAACCTTTGAGTCTGAAGTAAAAATGGAAGCACAGACTTCGGAGACCACGTAGCAAACTTGCATTTTCATGCAGGGAAGTATAAAAATTGAATCAGGATTTATATCACCCAGCAAAAGGAAAAGTGCTTGAGCCCAAGCACAGCCTTTACTGAGGGGAAGCTGAACCCAGAGCTGTCTCTGTATTTCCCTGCTATTTATCTTTGCATTTTCACCCTGCCTTCATGGATCTCCGTGAGTCTGCAGCCTGCACAAATTTACTGTGCCAGATTTTCCCCCCAAGGTAACTCAGGGAATGACGTAGAAGCCATGTGGATAAACCTGGCCCACTCTCCATCTGCTCCTTGTGAGGTTAAACTCTTGGAGAGGTGAAATCCACGGCGGGAAATCATGAACATAAAGAGTTGCAATAAGAGAGAAGAATTCAAGCCATTTTTTTCCTTACACTATTAACCATACAAATCCTAAAAATTTGGATAGGTGAATGCCTGAATTTGCACCTCAAACCTGAAATTTCCCTATTTTATTTCAGTGGTTTTTTGGTGTAATGAATATGATGTGTCAGAGCAACCATCTATGTCACACAAGCAGCTGTACACCCTGCTCAAAATCAGCTCATGATTACATTTAATAATTACTACAGGTATCATGCCTTTCTAAATATCTAAACGGTTTGTCTTTTACAAAGGGTTCTGTGTAAGTTTTTTCCAAATCAACCCCAAACAATACTGAAACATTCACAGCTTCAAGTACAAAGTCTTTCAAAAATTAAATAAATTTCAGGTTCATAAAGAACTTCTTTTCTCCTTTATAATTTTCAGTTCTAACAGTCATTCAAAACTGCAAAAATCAAAATACTCTATGTTCAAAAAACTGAAATGGAAACTTCAAACTGGAACATTCTGCTGCAGTTCTCTTTCAAAGGGACTCAAGAAAGAGAGCATGTCTGCAGAAATGCAGGTGACAGAAAACATTTTTAGAACAAGGAAGAGCTCCATCACAGGAAACATCGAACTGGTGCGATAAAAAAGCTCTTCAGTTTGAATTCTGCTTCTCTGGAACATAAGACAGAAGCCTTCAAAGGCTTCCAGACACGAGCAACTTACTCCTATGCTGCATGTTCAGTCACTGTGGTCAGTTCTTTCTTCTTTAGGATGCTAAACTAAGGAGAAGGGGGATTGTTCCTGCTGCTAATTCTCTCTCACAACGCTTAAGATAATCTTCACTCTGAAACCAAGACCACCTTTCTGCCTTCCCTGTCCTGTAGGCTCCTGTCACTGGATGGCAAGGAACACCTTGAGGGAAGTGCTGGCTTGCTTTGGGAGTGACCAGGGGGACACAGGAACCCTTTAAAAGCTCAGCTCCCCCTGTGTCATCCTCCCTCACTCCTTTTTAGAGGCAGTCCTGAATTCCAGGCAGCACTGAAAGTCACTGGTGGCAAAGGCACCTCTACCCCAAAAGCCAGAAAGGTTGTTTTGATCCCAGTGACTGTCTCTATCCTCTGCAGTGGACCAAAGGGAACCTTTATTTCCTTTTTTAGCTCGATATATGAGTTGCAGAGAGAGATGCAATGACAGTAAAGGGGAAAACATGCAGAGCTGCATCACAAACCAATTCATCAGCAAACAGAGCACGCTTGCCTTACAAATTTGCCTGCAGCTCCTGTCTGCTGTGTTATTTTTAAACTGCCTGCAGGTTGCAGATTTTTCAGTGGTCCTTCTCCTACCAACGTACACATAGGATTTAGCAAGGCACAACTTTCATTACTGTGAATTTAAGTTACCAGAATTCCCAGCACATTAAAATTCAGCATCCTTCATCTTCCCACAAACTTCTTGCTGCATTCGCAGGAGGACATCCCATGTCTCCTGCAGCCTGTCTGCATGGCAAGGTCAGTGTAACTCAGCCCTGCATCCCTGATGTTCCCAGCTGCCATTGCTCAGCCCGTGGAATGCATCCTGCAGTTGCTGTGATCAGCAACCCAGGCATCCAGTACAGGCTCTGGCTCCTCTGGAAAACCCGAGAAGATGAGCCCAGCTCACAGAGCCAGTGCAGAATTTAACAATGCTGTTATCACCCAGACATGATCACCGCAGCACCAGACCCAGCTGCTGTATGACTGAGGGCTCTGGGCAGCTCAGGGCTCTCTCCCAGCACACAATTCACAGAACTCCCAGCAAACCTGCCCCACTTCTCTGGGAGGCTGGCTGGGATGGAGGCAGGGTCTGACGTGCGTAAATGGGAGAGCTTCTGTGAGCAGAAAACCTTCACAATCATTGCACAATTCCCAGAGAGAGGGGAATTGCAGGAAGAGTGCTCTATTTATGGCACCACAATGTTTTAAAGAAGAAAGCAAGGGGGTGTTTTTCACCACCACAACTGGTGCTGATGTAAACAGAAGCTGCAGATGCTCAGACTTTCTGAGGGGTCAGACCCTGGAGCCAAATGTAATGAATATTATGGTTTGTTTGCTTCTCCTTTGTTGCCTGGCTGATTCTGCAGCCCAGAGCTGCACTGCAGAGCAGTGCCCATCGCTTTGGAACCTCTGCCCTCCTCTGACTGGGGATGTCTCAGACATTAACCCACTCACTGTGCACCACTCTAAGGAGCTCTAGAAATTATCCCAGCTAGAACTTGCCCAGCAGCAGCAGCACTTTTGTTCCCACCCCTTTAGCACACTTGGAGCAGGTGATGAGTTTGTGACACGTGAGGGGATTGTTTTGGGGCTGGAGCTCCAGCACAGAAGTCTTTGCCCTCAAATGGGTACGGCAAGGAATTTAAGGAGATTTTGGCATAAACAGCCAATAAGCTTCAGCCAGAGCAAAACCGTGTGGCCCCACAGGGCTGAGGATTGCCTGCTCGTGGGGCAGTGAGGGCCAAGCACAGGCTGTGCTGGGGGTTAACCTGGTGCTCTCTGGACCCTGACAGTGACTGTCCCTCATCCTTCCACATCTCACAGCCAGTTAAGCTGCTGCTTGCTTCCCCCTGCTGATTTGGAGAGTCATGGTTTGGCTCTTGGCTGTTTATATTTTGCAGACATCCCCTGTGTAATTGCATGGCCTGGCCCCAGGCTGTCAGGCTCTGGGAGAAATAACCACATTATTCCACAGAACAGTTAGCATAATTAAAATATTGACTGCAGATTAAAAAAATGTGCTGAATGTTTCACAGAGTGGTTGGAGGGTTGGCAAGCCTTGGCAGCTTGTTGGCTGCAGGAACTGGCAGATATTTAGGAGTGCCTTCTCCTCCAGTAGTCACTGCTCTATGTGGGAACTGCTTTTTCTGCTGTCAACTTCTGATCTCCCAAGCAGCCAACCCACAACCAGGAGAAAATGAACTGACTGGAAATGAGGTGCTCCAAGGGCTCTCTTGTGATTCTCATTGCCAGTGAGACCATTTCCTTGATATTTATGACTCCAGGAGATCTGTCTTGCTGTGTCTCTATCTATTTTTATTTGTGTCCATCTCTCCCAGTGCACAGTATAGAAACTGCATATGGTGAGAAGGTACTGCTTGTACCATATAAGAAACATTAATAAAGTTAAAAAGCCCACAAAAACCTCCTCTGGAACATATGTTTTAGCTGCTATTCCTTCTTTGACGTTGGATTTCTACCTGTATTTCATCTGCAAAGTCAAAGGCACAAAATCCTTGCATTTCCACAACCAAGAGGGCAGAAAGGGAGGGGAGAAACCCAGCTGGCAGGGCTGGTGGAAACCACAGAAGCACTGATTCCTACAGGGCACTCAGGGAAACCTCAGTGTCCTTGTGCTATCTCCCCATTCCCACTCTTAGGGGAATATCTGGGACCATAAACATTGCAGGTTTGGGTTCAAATGATTTCCTGGTTCTTTGTGTATCCCCTACCTGGCAAAAACTTAAAATTACCTCATGCTACCAGTATTAAACAAAACATGTGGGGGATGTCTAACCCACTTTGCAGACACCTACATCCTGAAGGAAACATAGCAGAGCCAGTAAATCAGCTTCTTGTTTAATCTTCACTTCCATGCTTGAGAAACTGCTGGCCTGGGAGGAGCAGCAGTGCAGTCCCACAAGGGAGGACCAGGGACAGCTGAGCTGAGCCTGTCCCACCCCACTGCAGCTCCCAGGGACGGGGCTCTGATTCACAGCCTCATCTACAGCTCTTTTCAGATGAGCTAATTTCATGAACATTTCTATTTCCACTCAAGAGGTGTCACAAGAAATGACCAAATGCTATTTCCTGAGGCTTCTATTACAGCTTTAAAGTGATCGTAATAGCAAATTAATAGGAGATCTGCTCTGCCATTTTCCATTCTCGTTGCTATTGCTGTAATCAAGAGCAGCTCTAATTCTTCAAAGCTTATTTCTGTGGCACTTCTCATTTTTGAATGTGCTGCTAGGGAAGGAGCAGAATATCTTGGCACTCCAGCTGTGGTCTGTAGGCTACTGCCTTCCTTCTGTGCAAGGCTCATTGCTATTTTCTGCTCTCAGCTTAATACTGACCTCCAATTTGTAAATTATAAATATCACCTTGGGTAGGCACCACGAGTTCAAAGGCAAAAAAAAAAAATATTACTTTAAGTCTCTTGTAAATTAAACCCCCAGATAAACTCAGTGGAATGAGAAAAAAGGTGCTCTAAATTCAGTACAAAGAAAGAGAATTTCACTGGGCAGGCATGATGTGTGTGGGGAATTGCTACAGCTTTTCTCTGCTCTGATAGTTCACATAGCCAAGTTTTTAGTTTGTCTCCACTGAATGATTCATCTCTATTACCAGTATTTTCAAAATTAAATGGAAGAGGAGGAATGTGTTCATTCCCCTGCTGTGTTTAATAATCTTCCAAAAATTGCTTCCTGTTTACTTGGAAATCCCCACCTCCATGCTGTGATTTAGGCATTTTCACCCTGTTAACTTGAAAACAAAGCCGAGAAGATGCTGGATACGTATGATCTTGCAGTCATAAAGCAATTTATGAAAAGTGTTGTTCTTCCAGAGAAAAGTTACTTGGAAATGTACACATGTTCATAGCTTCCCATTCTTGATTTAAATCATAACTGGTTGTTGGGAAAAAAAAATACAAATTTTTGCTCAGTTTTTACTTCTGTAACAGGTCTGATGGCAGCTTCTCTTTCAACAATTACTGTACTGGTGCTCTAATACAATTCTCAATAAAGACGTCAATAACTCCATTTAGAGGACTGTCCCACTGTCCTCCATGGCACTGGCTGGCACACAACTGTGAATACTCAGTGGGTATTGATTCATGCAACACTTGTCTATAAGCAAAACTTTGGGTGCATGTTCAAGGAAAAATATTAAAAGTACCTAAATCGATTTTCCAGTTGAAGCATTATCTCTGAATTCCTGTGGCTTGGCTGGACAGAAGGGAAAGAATTTTCCCCTTAGCTTTCTCAAGGAATAAATTTTCACAGTAGTTCTGAGGTTTTACATACATAGCACATATCAAACAAACTCTTCTTTTACATGAGATTTGCGTTAGCTCACCAAAGTCAGCGTGTTCTGTGTTAGCTCATGTGAAGGGTTCATTTAAAAGGCAGCAATATCCTGTGACCCAGGAACAGAACTGGCAGCTGGGGATTCCAAGGGGACCTGAGCTCTCTCACACTTCCTCTCAGCTTTCCATAAAGGTCTGCATTTTTCTAAATGAGCATTACATTTATGTGATTATCTGGATGTGATTTACAGATGTGTTGAACTTCCACTGCTCTTGTTAAAGCCATGGAGAGCTCAGCTCAGCTCTCCAGGCTTTGGGAGGCTGTGACAGCTCCCTGCAGCTTCTGGGGGGACAGTGACACCCCAGCCTTGGTGAGCACCTTTGCCTGCCCTTTGCAAGTCACTGTGGGGTCTTGTCTCACAGTTCTTTCCTCTCTTCCCCTCTCAGGTGAGATGGAGCAGTCCCCTGCAGTGCGTTCTGACTACTTGGTCTCAGGGATTCGAACTCCACCAGTGAGGAGGAACAGCAAACTGGCCACACTGGGCAGGATCTTCAAACCGTGGAAGTGGCGGAAAAAGAAAAATGAGAAGCTAAAGCAGACATCTGCAGGTAGGCTGAGAACAAGGGAGGGATGCTGCACAGCAAAGCTTACACAGGACACATTAAAAGTGATCTGAGCCCAACCCAATTCAGAGATTCCAGCATTCAAGAGATTAATAATGTTTAAGGCTAGGAGGAGCCCATAAAGGCTGACTTCCTATATAACACAAGATAGTACATTTAGAAGAAAAGGTCAAACAATGAGAGTGAAACACAAGCCTTGCCCCCAGACTGCTTTCCATGAGCTGTCCCTTCTCCACACAGGCTACAGCTATGGCCCCAAGTATTGTCACCCCTTTTATTTGGGGTGAAGTTTACACAGGTCACAGTAACATTATGAGAAGTGACAGGAGGGAGCTGCAGCATGTGAAATGCCTTCCCTCAAGCAGCTGTCTCTGAGGGGAAGGAGCACAGCACGGCATCCTCTCACTGGTCTCCAGGGATGTTCCAGAAGATCAGTACAGAGACAAACTCACATGCATTTTCCTAAAATGGGATGGTGCAGCTCCCTCCACTTGCTCCTGTATCCCGTGGGAGTGTCCCAGTGAAGGGCACTGTCCAAGGCAGCTCCAAGGTGCCACATCAGACAGCAGGAAGGCTTTGAAATCCCCGTGACTCTGCACTCAGAGTCACCTCACAGCTCCTCACATCATAAACCTCAGCTTTACACGTGGTGATTTTAACAAAGGAAGAGGCACAGCTGAGCAATCCACACCCCCCCAAAACAAAATCCTTGCACTCCTTTCCAAGCACCCAGGAGCTGAGACTGGAGGGAATTTCCATGTTGCCTTTCTCACCCCATTACATGACTGCTCTGTTGGTAACTGATGCTGTGTTGTGCCACTACTTTGTGCAGTGCTGGAGAAGAAGATGACAGCACGGCAAGGGAGGGATGAACTCATTAAGAAAGGCCTTCTGGAGATGATGGAACAAGGTAAGTAAAAATTCTTCATTCTTTTTTTATTAGAGGCTCTTTCAGGACAGTAGGAAACACATTCGCAAAAGCAGGATAAACATGCAAATGAATAAAAACCTTCAGTCCAAACAGAGAGGAAAACTCAGTGTCTCAATTTAAGGCTTGTTGTCCTTCAAATTCTTCCCTGCTGCAATCAATCCATGTAGTTCAGTGTTTGCTGCTCTCCCATTCTTGAATGCAGCTCCAACTTCCCTTGGTTTACACGTGGCACAGCCTAAACTGGTACGTATGTTTTATGTAATTGCTCTAAACCCAGCTAAATCCTTCTGCCAAGAAATCCAGCTCAAGCTGGATAAATATAAACTTCTACATACAGATGCAGTCAGCTAACATGAACAACCTATGGATCCAAATCCCATCAAATGATCCTAATCTGATGTTTTCAGCTGTTTTTCCAGTAAACCACGTTTGTGATGTAACCTGTTACCAGTCTGCCTGCTTTTCATTCCCATGGAAAAGTGAAGCATTTAGTGGAGTCATTTTAAGGCTTTCCTGAGTACAAACCAGAAGTCATGGAAGGAAAGATGATAAAGTGTCAGGAACACTCACAAAGGACATGGTTCTTTTACTCCAAAGCCCTGACAGATGCTCAAGGGGGACACAGATCTGGGTGACTGTTCTGTGAGATTAACTAAGCTCCCAGTGTTATGGACAACATCCCAATTCCCATTTCCACCTAAACAGAGATAAACCCCACAAATCCATCTTTCCTTTGAAAACATCATAGCAGAAAGTACTGTAATGAAAGAGGACTGGCCTTTTGAGTTTGATTAATCTCACAGATAGAACTTATGTTCTTTGAAAGTAGTAATTGAGTTTCTTTTGTATAAAACAAATGCCACGCCTGTGGATAACCCCAGGGACAATACTCAGTGATGCCATGCTGGAGAAACTAAGCAACTGAAGAGTCAGAAAAAGAGCGTTTTAAACAGGATTTTTTTTTTCCATGGGAGTAAAGCAATTTTAATATTATTCTGCTGGATATATTTTAAGTTTTTTATTAAATAATCTATCAAACCATCTGTTTGTTCTAAAGTGGAAGTTCTTAGAAAGCTCATTTTTAATTCCTGTCCACGGAAGTCTTTGTTTCTCTCCTAATTCTACATAATTAGTTGCCCTATTAGCATATTAGCATTACTGTATATACATGATCTCCACTAGGAGCAGGAAAGTTCCCTATAATCCATTAATTTGAAGACACGCATTTCCCCAGCTCTGCAAAAGAACAGTAAAATAGAACTTCTGTAGAGCACATTAAGAGGTAATAATGAAGAATCAATAAACCTCCTGCATGCATAAAGAACTGTTGGGAGGAAAAGGTGATGCCAAGCAGCAAGATCATTTTAACAAAATTAAAATAGTTTAAATAAATATAGTCCAGTGAGGTGTGAGGACAAGTTGTACTCTTAACTAGACAGCTGCAAACAGACTGCCTACCTGTCTGCAGGAAACTTTCCTGGAGCTCCTATAAGCATCACACAAATTTCCAGTGCCTCCCTGTGCCCAGAAAGGGAAGAATGGATCACAGTCAGCTGAAGGACATTGCAGCTGCCTGCAAGTTATTGTTCTTTACAGAGTGTTGCGAATCTCCAGGGTTATTTTATTGTATTAGTAGAAGCAGCTTATTAACTGGAATAAAAAAATTGACCCAAATAGTTCGCAGTAAATTATTAGTGCCCTACTTGGACTGAGCTGAAGTGGCAGCAGTTTCAAGGCTAAGTCCTCATTTACGCAGTTAAGTTGCAATTGTCAAAGCAGCAATACTCTGCTAAAAGACTACCGTAAATCCTCAAATCCCTCTATTCCATCAGGCTCTACTCCACTTCCAGGGAGCTGATTCCTGCTCACTTTCATAAATAGCCCAGCTGGGATGAGGCTGCAGCCTGAGAAGCCTCATGCATTTGCAGTAGGTGCCACTCAGAGCCATGGCACAAGGTGTCAGCAGCATCTGGCAGTGCCCTGGCAGTGCCCTGGCAGTGCCCTGGCAGTGCCCTGGCAGTGGCCGTGTGGCTCCGAGCTCTCCACAGGGCTGGTGCAGGATCTGCAGTGCTCTGGGAGCAGCCCAGGGTGGAATTGCATTGTCCTTTCCTGGGCAATGTGTCACCCTGGCAGGCCATGTCACCCTTTCTCCTCACCCAGTCCTGGCTGCCATTCACTGCATGGCCTGGGCCACGTCTGTCCCCTTCTCTCCTCTCTGGCTCTGCTCACACAGAGCAGATTCCAACCTGGAAAACTCCTGAAGTGCAGCTTCACTCTGGGGAACCAGCTTAACTCCCTGAGAGATTACATGCTGCAGGGTCTGGCACACAGCAGGGTTAATTCCCACAAAATCACAGCCCTGCTCCTGGTTCCCTGGGAATGCTGAGGACTGGTGTTTTCCTTCCCTGTGCATCTGTGCTTTGTCCTGTCCCCAGACCACCTCTAAAATACGGTGTTGGGACCACTGGCACCCAAAGCAGCACGCTCACTTTGATCTAAGCACAGGCTGATCACTCCTGCCCAAGCACATCATTGTTGTAAGTCCTGGGAATCCTCCAGCAGGAACATCTCCTGCCTGTCACCCCTCCATTAGCCACTGCACTTCCCTGGGCTGGGATCTGAAGGAGCCCTGCCTCTGGCTGCAGCTCCACTGTGGCACAGCTGCCAGCAGCCTTTCCTGAGGATGTGAGGAACGTGCAGAGCAGAGTTACCTTGAACACCTTTAGGGAGCTCCCCCTCGATGTTTGTCCCCTTGGTGATCAGGTTTTTCTGTGCTTACAGCTCGGGGTAAGGGCTGCCTGTCAAACAACGCGGGCAGTGGTTCCTACACCCATGATTATCTACAGGCTGCCTTCACAATGAGCTGAAATGCAGGCAATGAACTTTTTCCCCCCTCCCCTTCCCTGTATCATAGCAACTGTGCTACTGCAAGGGCTATTTTAAGAACAGTAACTTTTCACCAAACGTGATTATGAGGCAGACTGAGTGAGCTCAGTGTGCAAAAATACTGCATCCCTTCCGCAGCCTCTCTGGGCCAAAATCTGATCCCCTCACCCAAAAGCACAAGGAATTACCCTGCAGATTGTCCAAGTGGCATCAAAAAGAGGTGACAGTAAATGTTGCTATTTTAAATCAGTGTTCAAGCAACTTGTAATGATATCATAGCAAGAAAACACAGTCCTGTCAGGAGCTTCCAGAAAGGAGTGTCCAGGCTTGAGAAATACAAGCTGGGAGGTGAAGGGTGGATGGCAGGAGCATCCATCAGCATGGAGAGCTGCCTAGGGAGGGAAGTGATTGCATTCTGTGGTTTGCAACAGCGATGCAGATCTTGTAAATTCTGAGGGAGTAAAAGGGTAGCTTGTATTCTGAGGACTCTTGCCTGAATAGGAGAATACTAGAAAAGCCTCAGTCATCAAGATGTGTACAGCTGCAGGGATCAGTGGCATAAAAATCTTCCAGAGTAAGCAAAGGGAACAGTTTCTGTGTCTGCATGAGGAGGGATTTGAATTTCTGATCAGCTCAATTACACAGGACACACTTTTCAAAGCTGAGTAACTAAACTGTGCTAAAAACCTGCAGCCTGGTAGGGAATATGAGCAGCTTTTCCTTCCTCCAGCACTGCTGGGTGGCAGCGAGTCGAGCACAGAGCCTGACACAATGCAGACATGTCAGACCAACCTGGGAATATGCTGCACCACGGGCTCTGCTCATGCAAGGAAGGAATTGCCTTCTCCCTGGAACCTCTGAACTGCCCATTGCTCATCTGCCACGTGGCAGCTACTTCCAGAGCTGCTGAGGCAGCTGGGCACCCACAGAAATAGGTGCCTCCTTGAGAAAACTGAGTGGGTTTTTGTATCCAGATGGGCTGGTGTCCACAGGATTTGCATTACAGGTGGTTAACACAGAGATCAGGCGCTGCTCTAAGAGAAGTCTCAGTCCCCTGAGCATGAGCAGCTTTGGGACTCCCTCTTCTCAAGAGGATAGCAGGGGGGGCTCAGCTTTCACTGCCCGTGGTTCAGTTAAGATGAAATGATTTGTTGTTTTAGATACTGAAGGCAAAGCCTGCACTGGTGACGATGCCACGAGGGCGACGCAGAGCGAGGCTCCGGCAGCCGTGTGCCAGGCACTCACCTCAGAGCAGGAGCAGCAGGAGACCACAACAGCAGCCACAACCAATGTGACCTCCTTTGGTGAGGAGCTGCATTTGGATGAGCTGAAAGAGGATGCAGGTATTGGATATAAAACGTTTTCAAAGAACTGTGAAGTGTTTTAAAAGTATTTCTGCTGAGGAGTCGAATATGTCAGTGCATTAAAGGGTCAGAGCACCTTGTTCAGCTCAGCCCCACACTAGGTTAGCAATTGGTACTTAATAGCAGTGATTTTTGAGACTTCTACCAAGCTGAGGAACTGCACAAAGCTTGGCATGATGGGATTAGTTGAATTATGAGATGATCCAGTCTTGGCGCCGTGCCCCTTTGGAATTAGTAGTGGCTGCTGTGAAGATGAAATTAGCTTCTCTTAAAAAGATTTCTTAAACTTCTGTGCCAAGCCTGAATTTATTAGTCCTGGCTCAGGAGAACAATGTCAATACACGACCCACACTGTCCATATCATCAATCTGTCCTCAGGAGGCTGCAAACACCAGTGAGGCTCGATACCAGGATCAGCTAAACCAAGCTCCTTTCATGCAGCTCTGCTCCGTGAGCTCATCCATGGCAGCTCTTCCCAGGGACTGGAGCAGCCAGGCACAACCCAGCAGCTGGAGGGTTCCATTCACTTCCTGACAGCCAAGAAATGCAAAGCTGCAGAGATAATGCTTTAGCCTTGTTTGTGAGAACTGTCATGTAGTGATTATGGATCTTCCTGGCTGGCCTCTGGTCAATCTTGACACCTTCTCCATCTGCCCTGGCTGCCTTTTTTGCTCTGTCCCACCCCTTCAGGCCCTGCTTTCTCAGGGGTCCCAGCCCCTGGCTGCTTTCCCCAAGCCCACCCCTGCCTGCTTCCACCCTCAGAATGGAAATCATCATCAGCTGAGGCAAAACCCATTCATCTCCCTGTTCTTACAACTACCAGATCGAATCTTGACCAGATTACAGGTTTCTTTTCTTCTTTCTCTAGTTTAGAGTGTTTAATTCTGTATCACTAATGAAATGTCTTTCTGAACTTCTAATTCTTACCATTGGGACACCCTATCATGAAAAGATAGCACTAATGTATTTAACCTTATGGCTCTGCATAAACTCACAGTGTGATTTAAAATTTACCTTACGATGTGTTCAAAATCATGGATTGAAGCTTTCAAAATTATCCCAATTTCTGAGGTCTCTTTCCCTAATGCTAGCACCTTTTATTGTCTCCCTGCAACAATCTTTCCTGTCTTCTGTATTTATTTTCCTCCCTTTTTTGAGGTGACATTTTCCCAGGTTCCACAAAAAATAACAGTGGGATTACATTCTCCTGTCTCCCCAGTCTGAGAGACTCCAGTCTGGAGGAAATCTTTCTACCTCTCTTATTGGTGGCCTCTGGCTTTCAAAATAATGATTGCTGATCTAATCTTTATGTGCTTATTTATCCCTGTTTGTACATCCTGGCATTCCTGTCTCTAGTGAGTGCACCTGAAGGAATTAATTGGGTGGGACAGCTCTTCAAAATTGTCAGAGTGTGCTGCTAAGTTTATGATAATGTTGAGGTTTTTATAACATTTGCCCTTGGGCTCAAATGAGGCCTAATGCAGTGGGTGTCTTTCCAGAAATTCATATGAATAAGTGACCAGCTAGAAACAAAATAAATGGATTTGCTTTATACCCAATGTGCTCTATGTCATCCTGAGGATGTGGGATAAAGGCCAAGGAGGGGAAGAGGAGAAAACACAATTTGCAGACTTAATGTTCATGTTAATACACAGAAAAAGGACAGCCAGGGCACAAAGAGGGCAGTTTGTCCCACCTCACCTCGCCAGTGGGCCTGGGGACAGTCCCAAGGGGAGGATTTCTACCTGGTAATGAGATGGCATTTTGACAAGTGGCACTCCATGAATAATTCTCTGCTCCAGCAGGAGCCTAGTGCCGAGCACTTGGAATGCTTTCAGCAGGATAATCACTCTGCAGTATGAAATCTGTTAATGGCTTTGTGTGCTCAAGACTCAGGTCTGCCTGACACCACGTCCCACAGCAGGGTGGAGTTCAGGACCAAAAAAGTCTGGCTGGGGCTGGGAGGTTTGGGATCCACCTTCTCTGTAGCAGAGGTCCCACTGTGGCTGCTCCTCTGCTGTGCCAAGCAGCCCTTCCTGTCCCAGGGGAGCTGCTACCAGAGAAAGCATTGCTCCTCTCAGGGGAATGCACTCCAGCCTGACTGATTTTCCTCTCAGGCTCCTAACATCTACTGGGGCTCTTGATCTTTTTATAATGTAACTCGTTAGTGACTCTATTTTTCCCTTCCTCCCTTCCTGTGCACAAACACCCAAGTGATGTCACCCTGGAACAAAGCATTGCCCTAGAAGTACATTAAAAAAAAAAAAATCCTTCTATAATTCACATAACTATCCCATCCAGCAGCTTTCCTGTCATGACAAATTTCACAAGAACTCCTGTTAATGATGCGTATTTATTCTTTCCTGTCTCTTTTGAATGATAAATACTCATTCCTCCCCTTCTAGGCACACTCATTAATCTGTTTGTCAACAAATTAAATGCCATTATCGTGCCAATGCTATTGTTTCCAACTGCCTGAGTGCCTTGGTGCCTCCCCACGCACTCTGAGCAAGAGGCTGCTGAATGTTCATCAATACAGAGTTTGAATTCCCAACGAGACACAAAACTGAGCCAAGAAAAGATTCATGAGGCAGCAGCTGTGGGTGCCACTGCAGTGAGATTTCAGGAGATGCCCTAGGGTGGTGTGGAGGGAAAGGTACTGTGGTTAGACAGTCCAGAGTGCCAAAGGGAGTGAGATTTGCTCAGGAGTTTGGACCTCTCTCATGTCCTGCATGGCCCCAGCTCTGGATCCTCAGCACAGGAAGACCTGGACCTGTTGGAGGTCCAGAGGGCCACCAAAAGGATCAGAGGGGTGGAACAGCTCTCCTGAGAGGGCAGTCTGAGAGAGCTGGGGTCATCCAGCCTGGAGAAAAGAAGGCTCCAGGGAGGTCGTGCTGCAGCCTGTCAGGACTTAAAGGGAGCTTATACAAAAGATGGGGACAAACTTTTTGATAGGACCTTTTGTGATAGAACACAGGGCAATGTTTTTAAACTGAAAGAAGGAAGATTCAGGCTAAATACAAGGAAGAATTTTTTACAATGAGGGTGGTGAAACACTGGAACACACTGCCCAGAGAGGTGGTAGATGCTTCATCCCTGGATGGTCAGGTTGGATGGGACTCTGAGCAATTTGATCTCGTTGAAGATGTCCCTGCTCATTTCAGGGGATTGGACTAAATACCTTTAAAGATCCCTTCCAACACAAACTATTCTATGATTCTGTGCTTAGGAGAAACTGAAACACTGATCTTCCCATTTGGATGAGTGCTTCCCCCCTCTGGGGTAGGAAAAATAACCCTCATGGATCCTGCTGAGGCTGGAAATGCATTTGGAGGGAGCCTGACCGTGGCTGGGATCAGAGTCAGCCCCAAGCCTCTCAGGGTGCCCACACCTGCCAGGGCAGAGATCAGGACAGGTAACAGAGTGAAAGGCCAGCAGTGAGGCCCTGTGTGAGTCTGGGCACTGCCAGGGCAGCTGTATCTGAGCAGAATTCAAGGATGCTAATTCTGGACTTCATCACTGAAATTCCACCTGTGTCCTACTTCAGCTCCATGCCTTTCTGGATCTGTTCCCCTGTGGCCTCATCACAGCCTGGTCAATTTGATGAACTGCTCAGTGATTCAGCCTGCACTAACTTTCACAGCTAAGTGCTTTTGCCATCCTTGCAGAGACAATCCTGAAATGTGCAGTGCCTCACCATCTCAAACTAGGGCTTTGGAGACTGATTTCTTTCCTTAAGTACTTCACCAATTCCCCGTTCCACTCTAACTGCTCAGATCCAATAGCAAATCTTTTTTGTGGCAGGTTCTTCTTGGTTATCAGCTTTAACCTCAGGAAATGTTCAACAGCTCTGGAGTCAGGTACAGTAAAAGAAGACTCAGGAAGCAAGTTGAAATCATGTGTTAAATAAGAAAAAAACCACATTGGGAAAATAAACACACACATCAGCTATTGGAAAGTCAGGTTTTAGGTGATATTCTGGATTTGATATTCTTTGCCCTTTGGCTGTGTGTTCCTAGACAGAATAGTACTCACCCAGGAACTGTGCCACCACAGCTGTGTGCTCTAAGAAAATTCATTGCACTTCTCAAAAGTTGCTTTGCCTTGCTATCTTCATTATTTAAAAAAAAAGAGAAAAAGGCTTTAGGGAAGTAAAGGAAGCTCAGCACTTTTCTCAGGAACATCAAAACTAACATTTCCTCAATATGCTCGTACATTTTATTCTTCACCTGCCCTGGCTGGTTGGCTGTTTCACACAGTTCTTTCACTGTGGAAAAGAAATGTTTCTAGCAGTGTGCCATGTGTTCAGATTTTCTGAACGTTCCTGGCATTGTCCCCTGGCCTATCATTATTAACTTCATGTTCCATTAATTTTACTTATCTTCCCACTAGCCAAGAAACCTTCAGCACCCACGGAAGAACTGGAAGATGCCAGCCTGCCAGCATCTGAAGACAGTCCACAAGCCTTACTTGTACCTGAATCCACAGATTCCCCCCAGAAGCAGACAGAAAGAAACCCAGCACAGCTTCCCAGCCCTCCATTGCTCCCAGCTCCACCACCCAAGGCAATCTCCAAAATCACCAAGAGCATAACAGGTCAGTCATCACTGCTCAGTAAAGATTTGCCCACCCTTGGTGTGTTGTTCACCTCCACAGCACTACCAAATCCTTTTCCCATGTCTGGTTTCAAGCCCCAGACTGCTGAGAGTCGGGCCAGTTGTACTGAGTGAGCAGTAACCACGTCTGATAACAATGCACTGATCTTTGTACTTCACATATTTATCTGAATCTCTCAGGGGGTTATTTGTTGTGAGTCTATAGCACGAAACACACATTAACAAATCAAACCAACTGCAGACATCTGCTGAATCCCATGCTCATATCGACATGACATAAAGCACAAAGAAGATTTAATTGTTTTCATTACCTGGACTCCCACTGGAGAGCAGGACAGAAGCCAAAATCTAGTTCAGGTCAAAGGTTCTGCAGAGGTTTCTGCCTGAAGGGTTTTCTCTCTAGGGCAAGTCTAAACTAGAGCTATGAAATCTGCTCTGGTTAACAGAACACACAAGTGATACACCTGGCAGTCCTCTGTGCCAGACGTCATTGCACGTTTCCAAAAGCAATTCCCCTGGGCCTGCTTTTCTAATGTATTGCCAATGTTGTTACATTTCTCAACATTCTGGCACTGCAGAAAGGGTGCTAAAATGAGAAAGATTTTAGCTGCTTCCAATTTCAGGGCCTCTACATATGGCAAAAGCAGTTAAAAGGGCCTTATTGCAAATGAGAATCAAGTCTTGACATCTAAATGTCAGACCTGTTGGATATTTAGACTTTTAAATGACAGCCATTATGTGAGCCCTGATTTGCATCCACACTCATCATTTGGCACAATGAGCAGGGTTTTCAAAGTCACCAGGAAACAAAACATCAGAGGGGCTCTGTGACCTGACCACTGGGGCTTATAGAAAATATTGAGGTTTTCAGTCTCTTTGAAGAAAATTACAAGTATTTGCTTCCCATGGAAACAATTCATACTTTGTCTGTGCTTAAAAGCTGTAATAACTCAAGTGGGAGCTGGATTCAAAATGGTATTTTAGTGCTCCTCAGGAGCTGCTGTTCAGGTTATTTCACTGTCCTGTGCCATGGGTGAGGCTCGAGCCTCCCCTTCCACGCTCCAAGAGGACCAGGCAGCCCCAGGCCCCCCGTGCCTTTGCTCAGCTGAGGAGAAAGCCATTCTTGACATCAGATGTATTTGGAAACCTGACCCATGCAGGGTATAGAGATTACACCTGCACCAAGCACTTCAGAGCATTTAGAGTTCAGGTATTTTGCTGCTTAACTCAAGTATTTCCTGTAGCATCTGAGATATCTTAGTTTTGATATTTAATTCTTATTTCCATCTTCCACGAAGAACAACTTTTAATTTTCTCAATGACTCCAGTAACTCTAGACCCTTTTCCAGTAGTGATTATACATGTTTATTTTTGTGGGGATGTGGGGGCAGTGCTAAGTTAAAATTAAACAGATACCGTCAGTGAGTGAAAGGGAATACAAAAGTGTAGGGAGAGAGAAAGGGCAATTATGAAAGGGAAGGAAGATGAAGAGGTTGAAAAGCTCTTTTGTGTTTAGTTTTTTTCCCCCCGTAACAATGCTAGGGATGCTGTCAGCAGAGGAGTGAGGAGTAAGTCAAGCACCAATTAATCAGAGAGAGGAGGAACAGGGCAAGGTGCCAAGACATCACTTTGCAGGATTATTCACTGAACATCTGTCATTAGGACAAATAAGGTGTGATCTCAGGAAATTCTCAGTATTGTCCGGAGCTGCAATGAGGACGAAATTGCCCCTTGACCTGTTCCAGGAACAAGCTGGTGTAAAGACAACAAAGTCTTCTCTTCTCCGGCTTTAGGGTTGAGCTGAACCCTGGTCCTTGCTCTGAGGAAACACAGACACCCTCTCCCTGTGCAGAGCACAAATTGGCTCAGGAGGTGGTTCTGTCCATCCCCTCAGGCCATGATTCAGCGGGCAGCAATTGATCATAAATGTGATCATAAACGTGCTCTGTCCATCTCCACAGTAGCACAGAGTCAAACCACCCCTGGGTACCAAACCCATCTTTGCTCAGCAGAGCCTGGCTGTCTCCTGGCTGCAGCAGCAGCCCCCCTGAGCAGTGCAGGAGGAGCTGCAGGCTGGGGAGGTGTCTCAGACATTGCACATCAGGCACTCTGACTCTTGGAGCAACGCCCCTGAGCTTTCAGACTGTCCAGATTTTAAACAGGGTAAGTTCTGGGCCAGTTTCAACCCTGTCACCTGTCTGCATGGAAATGAACAAAGCCATTGCTAAGGGCTCTGGGCTGGAGGGACACAAATGTGCACAAACACCCTCCAGAGATGAAAAAAACAGGAATGTTAGACCTTCCTTAGAATAGGAGAGATTTTACTGTGGATGCAGCTCTTCTTACTGAAGGATGCTCTCCTCCTGGCCCCACAAACAACAAAAAGAGAACAGGCTGTGTTGCCACACTCAGATTTTCAGTGTTTGACTTTGGTTATGATTTCAGGAGTTCTTCTTGAGCAAACTTAAGAAAATACATGTTTTGGGTAACCCTTATGCAGGATGCTGAGAGGAGATATTTTATAGCTGAAGTTAACATTTTTGCCCTCTCCAGTTTTCTAGCAAGGTACCCTGTTAACTGGAACCAAGTCCTTGTTACAGGACTCTGTCAGGATAATCCTGAAGGATTATCTTGAAGGATTTATCTCAAAAGTAAGAGTGAAAAAAAAGGAAAAGTTACCCGTGGTAACATGCTCGTACCAAAGCTGCCCAAGCTGTGCCAGTTTGAATTCCTGTGTGAAGCACTAGGTGGCAACACGGGACAAGAAATTCTTTGGGATGAGGCGCTGGCATTGCCTTTATCCACCCAGCCCGGGCTGCTGGTGTAAACAACTCCGTATGCCGGAGGCTTGGGACACGGATGTGGGGGAGAGGGACAGGGGAAGAGGACTGCAGAACAGAAAATGTAATCAGCATCTTTTTCAGGCCAGATGTTCAGTTGTGCTAAGGGATATTGTGTGAAGCCACCAAATTTACAACCAGGGAAATGTCCACTGTGCTTCAGACTCCAGTGCTGGGAAATGTATAAACCAGTCTAAATGCACAACTCGGATTTCAGACAAAAGGCTTACATTGCATAGAAAACAGCTGAATCTGGGGCTAAAAAGAGATTAGATTGCTCCACCCTTCTGCTTTCTTGTTAGTGCTCAACAGCCCATCTTTCATTTGGATGTCATTTGGCAAGTTTTGCTGTGCAAACATTATCCTCATATTATAATGGTTTTGGCATTTTCTCTACGGGCATATGAAAGACAGAGGTCTGGGCTGTGCAGCAATCACAGAGGAGCAGCTAAGAGACACTGGTACATTTTGTCCAGACTCAGAACCACAGGGCATAAATTTTAATACAGTCTGCCAGAGTCCAGCAGAGAAAATGCTGGATTGGAAAGCCACCACAGCCCAAGCCTTTGGTGCTTAGGAGCAACAGTGTGGGCAAGCAGAAATGCAGTGGTGGGCTGGGAAAAAGGAGAATCTGATCCTGTGAGAAAGAGGGGAAGTGGGAGAGACATCTGTTTTGCTAGATTGAAGACCTGGAGTGGTGCAGCAAGACCCCTTTGAACTCAGTTACTCAGCCTCACAGCAAGAGCAAAACATCACCATTTATCCTCTGTTCAATACAATGAATTAATTTCAGTGCACAAAAACAAATAATAAAAAAAGCATTGCACAACCTCTTCCCCTCTTGTGTTTTGACAGCAGGAAGTGAAATGGATGACCCAGCCATGAAATCCCCTCCTTCCACCATGCTGAAGAACTATGTCATTGTCGGTTCCTCCCAAATCTCAGGACAAGCTGCCCTCTTCCACCCCTCTGGCCAGAAAAGCTCAGAGCCCCATGGCAGAGGCCAGGTAACAACGCCCACTGGTTCCCCTCACCTGGCTGCCGTTCATCTGCCTTTACCTCCCAGCAGAGTCATTGAAGAACTCCACAGGGCTCTGGCCACCAAACACCGGCAGGACAGGTACCTACAGCCTCCGGGGCTGCATGAGGACACTCATCCCACCACATCATTCTTCTGGGAAAATGCTCCTATCCTGTTGTTGGTGCTGCTGCTGCTGCTGCAGCTTGGGTTGGCCTTCCCCCTGATGTCACTGCTTGGAACACACGTCCATGGTTAAAGTGCTTAGTTTGGCAGCTTCTTCATTGTATGTTCTTCCTTTATGAGGAGGCTGCTGTGGCACAGGAGTAGGTTTTCAAATGGGTAGAATCAGGTCATGGCCCTTGATCTACTGCAAAAGCAAATGTTCCCCACAAGATACCAAGTTAGAGTAGCAAAGGCACATCCTGCTCCAAGTACTCCACACATGAGGAATGCTGCAATTTCTGTGTCTCTTGGCTGACACAGGAGCACATACAAGATCCACTTTTAATACAAATGTTTTTGTGGGGGTACATTGGGTGCTTTATCTGGGTTTCATTATAAGCCCTCCTGTGTTTCAGGGGAGGACAGAGATAACCTTTGCCATCCCAGAGTTTTGGAGTGAGGTTCACTCATTTCTCGGTTCATTTCTCAGTTCCCTAACAAGTACTGCCCCAGGGAACACATTCACATGATGTCATTTCCAGGCCTTGTTCAAGCTTTGTCATGATCATACAATATCATATGAATGGTCATATTTCATGCCATGCATGTTTTACATTGGAAGGACGTGTTGTTGTGGGGTTTTTAATCACTGCAGTATATCCTGTGACCATATAACAAAGAAAAACATTATTCACCACCCGTCCATGTCTTATTTTAATGGCAGAGACAGGAAAGTAGATCCCCATTAGCCATTCTCCACTTGAAAATGCCATCCTGTGTTGGTCCATGCTGAACCCTCTGCCCTGCCCTTTACATGCTACAGGACGTTTTTCTCATTCTCATGCAATTTTCTACTGCAGCAATAAAACAGTCTTTGTAAAATCTGGGCTGTGCATCTTCCACCCACAGCTTCCATGGAAGAGAAAGCAAAGGCTCTCCAAAAAAAAGAGTGGATGTCCGTCCCTCGAGAACGTCGAGTATGGAGCGCAACAAAGAGAAGGAGAACTCCATGAGTTATGGCAGTGACTCAGAAAACAAGAGGAACTCAGTTAAAGAGTCAGATGAGAACAAAGAAAACATGATCATGAACTCTGAGCTCAAGGAAGAGTCTGTTTTTTATCAAGATGAGGAAGTTTTGAATGACTCTGTTATTTCTGGTAAGCGAAGTCACTGTATTACAAAGATACACTCTCACAAATGAAGGGAATGCTCTAAAGGCAGCAGAGAATGTTGAGAAGGATAAATTCCTCTACTGCCACACCAGCTTTTTGAAGGAACCCTGGTGAAAAGCTGAAGTTAAATTGGAGTCACAGTGATTGGGATTGTCCTCCAGGTGGTGCAGATGGAGATGTGTCACTGTGCTTTACCCTCTCAGTTACTGGTGCACCCCTGTCCCAGACATCCCCCTGTGAGCAGCCAGAGCCTTCTGTGCACCCAGAGCCAATGCTGGCCACGTTTGGGAATTTCAGGACTATTATTCCATGCAGTGACTGTACCTGGAAAAGTGAGAGACCAATCGATCTAGGAAGGACAAACATGTAGAGAAAATATCTTAAAGAATAAAGTTTCTCTCCATTTGCTCCATTTTACCCTTTCTTGAGACATATGGGGAATGGATTTTATAATCCTGTGCAATTATTTAAGTGAGCTTTGGCAAAATAATCAGCTCTCATTACAAAATCTCTCATTCAAGGTTTTTAACGTTTTCCATGTTAGCAGGACAGATTCAATCTGAAATGAATCCTTCACTCTCTTCATGAATGCATTAAAAGAAGGCAGGCAGAGAACAATTTATCAAAAAATAATTGTTATAGCAGATGAAAGATGAATTTTAAAAGGTGTCTTTGAAAGCGTGAGCCAGGAGACAGGACATGAGTTCTGCTGCTGTGTCTTAAGACACCAAGTAACAGAACAGACTCCTGAGGTAAGGCAAAAGAAGAGTACCTTACCTAATTGCTGTGCATTTAAGAATAGCTTAAAACACAAAAAACACCTTTTAAGTTCTATTTCTTTTCTGGCTATGTGTGTTAAAGTAGCCTCTTTTGATAAAAATTCTATGAGCTAGAGGCAGCCAGGCAAAAATTACATTATTCCTTACAAGCAACCCCACATCTGAATATTTAACTATTGAAGGTGAATCTCTCTATATTTAAAAAAATAATTACTCTTTATTATGACGATAGGAGAGCTCTGGTTATTGTACAAGTTTCAGTGATATCTAGAAGCAGCTCTGGGCTTTCCACAATAAGTGCTTGAGTTTTGGAAAGTTCCTGCAGTTGAAGGACAGTGGTGGTGTACTGGGGATGGCAGAGGCCAGTTTTAAAGATATTTTGGCATTACTGTGGCTGCAACAACAGTGCTGCTGGTCACAGAGGGTGCTGAGCTCTGAGAATGATGTCCAGTTAGAGCAAGCTGGGACATTCCCAAATCATTCCTGGTGTGGAGGCACTGCCAGTGCCAGCATTCCCTCAAGTGCACCCTGCACCTTCAGAGCTGCAGTAGTGACAAGGACAGCACCAGAACAATTCCCTAAACATCTCCAGATTCCTTCTAGTTTGAAGAAATCTGGGCTAGTTTCCAAGTCAGGGGGTAAAACTATCCATTAATCCCTGTACTGCCATAGAAAGTCCCCTGCTCTGCCTCTGCCACTGCCACCACAGGGCACAGTGCCACAACCCTGTGGCTACAGGGAGGTACACACAGGTCACATAACTCTGGAAAAAGTGAGGAATTGTGCCTGGGATTTCCATTCCTACTCAATAAATCCTTATTTGAAACCACTGAAAATGCAAGGCAAGAAGAGCTGAAAAACCAACGTTACTAGAGCACATCCCACAGCTGGTAACTGGTGCAATCGAGGTCTGTCCAGCATCAGGCATGTTAGAATTTGCTTTTTGATTGATAAAACAGTGACTATGATAAAAAGAACAGTAAACACACAGGAAATTAAATGTCACGATTCAACTGAATTAAGCCAGGAAGTTTTTGCAGGAACCTGCAGCCCGAACATGAAAAGGGTGTGAATTTCCCAAGCATTTCTTGTTAGCTGAGGTGTGATAAATCACAAAACTATCCAGCCAAGATCCTGCCTGAGATAGATGGTCAGGGGGCAGAGTGGCACTGAATGTGCCTGCCTGACCAAGAAAAATAACAGTTAGAAAAAGAGTACTTAAATAAGGATGTTTGCAGGTTCAGTTTCTACTGAGGTAGGGATCAGGAAGGAATTTGCCTCAGGGTGCTGAAAATGAATGTGGGGAAGAGTAGCTTGTGGCTTTATTTTGTCTTTGGTCTCTCTCTCTATTTTTGTTTGGTTGGGTTTTTTTGTTTGTTTGTTTGGGTTGGTTTTTTTGTTGTTGTTGTTGTTTTTGGTGGGGTTTTTTTGGTTTTGTTTTGTTTGGTTTTGTTTTTATTCACGTGCCTTATTCTCTTTTATTATTTAGATTTTGCATGTATCCTTGCATTTTAACCTGTTCTGGTAAATTATGTTTCATTATGAACAGTCCACCTTTGATTGACAGCGGGAGCTGACACTGTTAATTAGGATTTTGACTCAAATTCCATTAAAGTGACAAAAATCCTATAGATTATATCACTTTCCATGCCCCCAAGGTGCCCTGGGACACTGCACTGGCATTAAAGTGACAAACTTGTCCACGTGCAGTCTCTCCACAGAAACCTCCTGACACAAATGCCTCTTATGACCTCTTTAAAATACTCAGGTGAAACTGGGAACGTGTGCAGGGATACCCAGGGGGTTTCTAGCCCTTCCTTCAGGCTGCTTCCAGCAGGAATTCTGTAGGTTCCTCTGCGCCCACTCTCAGCGTGGTGGAGGCTTGAGAAACCCTGTCAGAGTCCCAAGTCTGTGGCTTTGTGAGCCAAATGCTTCTGATGGAGTCAGATATTCACTTAGCAGAAGGCTCTGTGCGGCAGCAGCCAAATAATTTAACTTCCTTACCCATCTGTTAAATGTATATCTGCTGCTTCAGACGGGGCTGTGTGGTTTAATTTAATTAACGCTTGCAACAGACTGTGAGAGCGTTTCAAGGAAGGTGCTAAATAAGGGCACAGCTTTTAGGCTCCAGAAGGGGTTTTGAGCTGATTATGGTTTCTGAAAAGTTTTTTACACCGATGCAACTACCAAGAGATTTTTTACTGCTCACACAGGGAGACCGAAATTACTCTGCCCCACTCTTTCCAACAGGTAAATGTGGGAAGGAGGTTGTACAGACTCCTCCCCCTGCATAAAGAAATTTGAGATCAGTGCTGATAATAATAACGGAGGTCCACAGATCCCTAGCAAATAAAACCCCAGTATTTGGGAATGAGAACCTACATAGGATTTAGAATCTTTTAGCATCCTTTAAAAAATAGACTTTAATCCTACCTCAAATGCCAAACAAAAATACCAATTAAATGTCATTTTCTTTAAAAATGAGGTGACCTTCTCTAGAAAAGGTGAAGCATTAAATGAAAAAAAAACCCCAAACTCTTTAAAGCAAAAAGGAGCCAAACCAAATTAACGTCCTATTACACACTGTGCTCCCAGGATGAAACAAAGATTTAACTGCAGTTCCTGCATGCCCTGAGGAATACGTTCCCTCTGCATTTGCTGTGGTTTTGTGTCTCCCGTGGTGCTGCTTTCTGACATTAATGTGTACAAGGGCTCCTTGCACAGCACCACACAGATCACTGTCACTCTGTGCCATTGCTGCCCTGTTTCATCCCCAGGAGCTGCCTTTCTAATAACTTCCCTTTCAATGCATGTCCCAGGTACTCTGCCAAGAAAATGCAAGAAAGAACTGCTGGCAGTAAAACTACGAAACAGACCAAGTAAGCAGGAGCTGGAAGACAGGAATATTTTCCCAAGGAGAACAGATGAGGAAAGACAGGAAATCCGGCAGCAAATTGAAATGAAACTCTCAAAGTAAGTGTTGTGAATGAGAACAGGGAGGAGCCTCCCTTTACAATGGAGCATCCTCTGTGCCCTGTCAGATGAGGCACTGCCACCCACCCCCAGGTCCATTGTCTGCAGGGAACCATCCACAAACCAGTGCAGCCCATTTTCAGCTGTCCTGTCAGACAGAAGAAAATGTCTTTGCTTTCTCTTCAGTCAGGATTGTCTTCCAGGGAAAACTAGACAGAAGTCAATTTGGGAGACAAAATCCTGCCAAATCTACCTGCAGCTCTGCTGCTGCAATCAAGACCTGGAGGTGCTCCAGAAAACCCAGTGCTTTAACAAAAATAGTAGCATAATTATTTATCATCCTGATTTGGCTTTGTCAGCTCTAGCTGAATGTGAGGGTAAAGGCAATTAATTGTTAGAGCTGCACATTTACTTGCCCAAGGGAAAGCTGCAGTGCTGGTGGCTGCACTGGTGCCTTAAGGCAGAAGCAGCATTGCCCTCACCTGGGGAAGGTGCCAGTGTAAGTCCAGCTGCAGGCACAGCAGGGATGCTCTGGTTTTGATCAGTAACCAGGGCAACAGGGGAGAGCTGTGAGAGAAGCAGCATCACTGTGGTGCTCAGCCTAAAGCAAAGATTGAAGGTAACTGGGAGGCTCAGACTGCACCATTTGGGCTTTGTGTGTGCTTTTTTAAGAGCTGCATTTGGATATCTGCAAACATGAATATTTTAGAGGAGACAAAGTGGATTGTTAAATAATCTGTGCTGCGCTGCCCACACGGGGACAGCGAGCGCTGCTCACGGCCAAAATGCTTGGAATCAAATTGGGAAACATGAACAGAAGTTCATTTCCAAGGCTTATTAAATATTAAATATCTCAAGCCTCTCCTGAAAGAAACATTTATTGATATTTAGACTAACTCATTCATGTGCATGCTTTTGATTAAACTTTACCTCCGGGGACAGGGAATGAGAACAAATGTGTGGATCAGAGCACAAGTCCTAATGGACCAGAGTTTATGGAGGAGAACATCTCTGCCCTCACCACTCCTGCCCTCAGCTAAGGAACGAGCTGCTGAGGGAACACAGAGGAGGTTTAGGGTGTCCTTTGGGTGCCCCTGCAGAGATGGAGTTATGGTCCCTCCAGTCTCAGTGACTGCACAGCAGCACTTTGCACCCAAAGGGGAGCAGGGCCTTGTGCCAGGGGCTGCACAACTCAGCGCAGGTGACAGTCCCTGTCACAGAAAACATGAGCATCCAGACAAGCAGAGAAGATCCCCCTGCAATGTACACTGAGTTCCAAGAGTGACAGACAGAGCAGATCATAGGTGTGTACCATTAATCACCTTGGGAAACAAAGATGGGTCATGATCACCCTGATCTTGCAAGCCTTGTACATGCATTTCAGGGAAATACTTCACACTGCACCCCAATGCCATTAATTCCATTCTTTTGGCCATTCAATAACTCATGAGATCTCTTCATATATCAAGAGCCTAGTTTAATTGCTTTAAAACACACAAAAAATAGATTCCACCCCACTGCATCCCTAAAACCACGTTCAACCATCACAAACTATTCACTGGATGAGAAGATTGTCATATCCAGCCTCATCTCATTTTGCTGAAATGCCCAGAAGGTCACATCTCTTTTCAGCCCGATCTGACTTCTCTTAGTGTGAAAGGCCTGATGGAATTGCAGCTTCAGGTGCTGTAACTACAGCCTTTATCCCTTTATTGTCATTTACCATTTGTCTTGCTTAATAATGAGCCTAAAGGGATGCACCCCTAGAGTCAAATGTCACTACAAGGACTTGCAGAGGACACTGCTGGACAGGTGGAAGGGGCTGGTCACCACCAGGAGGAAGGAAATTTGCTGTGTGTGGGTGAATGCAGCTAAGGGAGCCTCCCCTATCTGCTGTGATCTCATGCAGCAATCTGGGGTGCAGCCCATCAGTGTCACTGGTGATATCTAGAGGATGGCTAAAAGCCATCTTTGTTCCAAGTGTTGGAAGTCAGGCCTTAATTTGGTTCCTTCTTCCTGGAATGCGGAAGGTTGAGCGCATTTTGGGGAACAGACGGCGCAGAGATTGCTGGAATAGCCAGGAAAGGCAAAACAGATTGGGAGCAGTCTCCCACACAACTTCCAGCACATATGTGCTGGCAGAGCTCAGCTCAGCTCTTAACTCATCCACCAGAATAGAACATGACCGTGCAAACAAGCTCAGGTGGTGGATGAATGCAGGAAAATATTTACAACACCAGGAAAAACAAGTGGGTGTCCAAAAAACCCAACAGCCAGCCAACAAAGTAAAAATGAATTCTGGCAAAGGCCAAAGAGCCAAAGCCCTAGAGATATCCCTTTGGAGTTTCTGACTAGGACTCACCCCATGAAACCCAGGCTACCCCAGAGCCCACACTCAGAGCAGAGCCTGGCTGTGGTGTGGAAATGAAACCAAACTGGGAAGAGTGAAATTCTTGGATGCGCTTTTGGGCTGTTTGCACTCACTCATTTCACTGGTACTTGTGCAGAACAGTCTCTGTGTGACAACTTGGAGGTTTATAGCTTGGGAATGTAGTGCTGGGGTGGGAAGTGCTGCCTGGGAGATGGGATCCAGCAGAAATGTCTGTTCTCTGCAGGGCTTTGCCACTACCTGTGCAGAAAAGAGCAGCACGTTGCTGCTGCTTCTGTAATAGTAACACTTAGATAACAGCAAATCGTGAATCCATGTGTACCATCAGGCTGTAGATCTGTGTTTAGCACAAAGAATGATCTGTGGGCAGATCAGCAAGTAGTTATTCAATGGCTGACTGCATAAGAATGGTACATAACCAGGCAGTTGTTAACAGGGTCGATGTTTTTCAGCACAGTTGCAGGGGTTTGATGGTCTGTGGCCGTCTAGCAAGTTGCCTCAGCCCCTCAGCTAACACAGCCTCGCTCTGTACTCTGGAGGGAAAGATGTACTGACATAGATGATGTGCAAAATACACCAAATAATGGTGTTTATATAGCTTTAAAAATGGGGAGACAAAAGAACAGCATCCTCTCAAAACCTCTGTATTATTTAAGTGGTTCTGTTTGTAACACATTTCAACAGTAGCTGTGAACCTGCTGAGAAAAAGCAACTCTCTGCTATCACTCTGATGGGTGTTTATGAAGTCAAAGCTAAAACCCCTATTTTCCTTCACTTTCCCTCTCAAAAGAGAGATTGGGAAATTCTGTATTTTGAGACAAATTCTACTTCTACAGCAGTGCAAATGTACCGACTTCAGAATCATTATTGACTGAGAGCAGCGTGAGGAGAGATTCCAGGATTCATTTATGTGCATCGCTGCTTTTGAAAAGTGTATTTCCTGTATTTCGTGCTCCCAGCCAATTTAATCTACCACTTGTTGCCGTGGAAACGTGGACTTTTCCCTCCTCCTCCCTCCAAAACGGCAGCATTCCAGTTTTCCCAATGCTGTAGTGCTGCTCTTCCTAATCCATGCATCCCCAGTGCCCCAGAGCATGGTGTACACTCGGAATACTCTACTGTGCATCAGGCAACAGGGCTCCCAACAGGTCTTGGTTCCATTATTATGTGTGCAGAGCACAGATAATAAGCCCTCCACGGAATTCAGTGAATTGAGAGCTGTTTGTGTCACGAGGCAGAAAAGACATTTGCAAGTACAATTGTTTGCAGTATCTGCTTCCTGTCTCACAGACACGCTTTGTTCTAGAAGGGGTTTCAGCAGAAACCTGGGGGAGTGAAAGACTTGCTAGACTGAAGGATGACTCAGGAAAAGGTTGTTTAATTAAATTTGATATCTGACTGTTTGGAAAGTTGATGTTTGAAGTGCCTGGGTGGCTCGTGCTCCTTGAGAATGTAACCACAGTTAAAGACACTCCAGTATAACTTAATGTCTCAATGAAAATTCAACTTCCTGGAAAAGATTATATTTGTAATATTCACTTCATGTGCTGCTTCACCTCCTCTGGTATTTGTACAAGTACACACGATGCGTGAAGTGCCACTTAAAAGATGATGGGGACAGGAATTAAATACAGAAACGTGGGCAGAGGAGTCAGACAGGAAGAACTAAGGGTTTGTGTACACAGAGAGGAACCAAAACTTGGGCACCTCAAGCTGATCTTTACCACATTGAAAACATTGGCTTGGGTAAGTGGATGATGCTGGGGCGAGGTTTCCTGGCAACAAAACCTGAAGAGGAGGAATCTTTATTCAGTTGCTACCACATCTGGAATCTGTAGTTGTGGTGCTGCCCAGAGGTTCCTGGACAAGCATTTTCGAGTTGACTCACCCAGGAACTGCAGATGTAGCTAAAAGCACGCCCAGATGAGACCCTGGTTTGTCTCTCAGGTAACAGAGTGTAAAGTTCACTGTGCTGCTGGAGACAGAACAATACCAAGCAAAAAGCACTTCAGACTGGCAGCCTAAAAGCAAAACTGCACCACAGCTCAGCACAGAGCACTCACAAGGACAATTTCACCTACTGACAACACAAAAGCTGTACCATATTTCCCAAGGACAGCACATCCAGTGCCACTTCTCCACAGAAATCTCTCAGGGCAGCTTTGCTCACTGAAAAGGCATCAGCCCCTCAGACTGAGACACTCAGCAGGGAACTGGGATGAATGCACAGAACTTGGGGGAACATCTTGTTTAGATGCACCAAAAACGTGGTGTGTGGGTACATGTACAACCTACTGGTAGCTTTAATGCAGAAGTTTAGGAGATGCTGAGCTGAGCCCAGCCTAAGCTCACCTGGAGATTGGCAAGGGGTTTTTTTTTGGTGAATCTCCAGCTGTGCTCCAACTCCCGGTCACTGGACTAAAAACCAGGGAACTGCCCTAATTTCAGAAGGCTGGGAAGACTTGACTCAGATTCGTGCCAGGGACAGAAAGGCAGGGGGGCAGGTACAAAGAACAGATCAGCTGTCAGCACTAATTAGCTGTGTACAATTTAATGCATTTCATTACTGGGCAGGAACCTGCAGGTAACCATCTCGCTGATGCTAAAAATAACCCAGCAGGAGCAGCGTGGGCGTGTGTGCAAGGCTCAGCTCCTCACACGAGACAGGAGCTAAATATAGAGCCACAATTTAATTCTGTGGGCGTGTGGGAGCCGAGGGAGTCTCCCATCTCCTCGCTGTGCTCCAGCAAGATGTGATGCTGGCAGGGGGACCAGCTGGGGGCTGCTGTCAGACCTGCTCATGGCTGCAGGATTTTATTAGGAGCTTGCACAGCNTTTTTTTTGAATGGTTTTCCCCTTTTCAGTTATGGAATCTGCTTTTCAGGCTATGGAAAAGAAGAATATTGCGAGGGATGGAGGGGGGAGCAGTAGGAAGAACAGAGGAGGTGCAAGTGAAGCTGAGATTTTGCTTTTGGTGCTGCCTCCGGGATTAAGAGGTCTAGATCCAAAGGCATTAATATTCCCTGTGCTCTTCCTTGGTGTCAGGCAGTGGCACACAGCTGGAAACCCTGCTGTGAACAAGTGACAGACAGCACTGGCCTGGTCAAGGGGCTGGGGGTTAGTGCTTGCTGCCAGAGCTCCTGAGACAGCCATCAGTGGTAAAAATCAGGAAAAGACTCAAGTGTCATTAAGGTCTCCAAGCAATGGGTAAGTTCAGCCTCCTGTTTACATGACTTTTCAAGTCCAAGAGACCTGCAGTGCAGTTTAAATAAAGCATTAGAGAGGGTTCAAGTGCATCTGTACATGCTGTACCTTCACTACGCTGTCCCAAGGACTGAGAAAGGTTTGTTCCCTTTCAGGTATTAAACTCCAAGGATAGAATGAACCTCACTAGCACCAATCCCTGGTCAGCAAGTAAACCTCAGCTCCCTGAGTGGTCATAGCTCTGGACAGAAACTCTTGAACCAGAGGTGCTTCCCTGCTTGAGCAGTGCTTGCACAATTAATTACGGAGCTCCCAGTCAGCTCTGGGCAAGAGCCATGATCTGCAGCTGAACCAGAATGAGCAATTTGCTGTCTCAGACCAGCCCACAGCTCGTCTGGCAAGAATTTTTGAACACACTAATTTATTTATAAAGGCTTGAAACAGGGTTGCCTTGGTCCTGTGTTATTTTCTGGTTTGAACACACGCACAGGAGCCAGAGCTGCTCTCAGTGCAGGACTGTATTACTGAGGACTCAACATTCACCTCCTGCTGAAAATGGGGGTATTTGTGCAAACATGAGGCAGTCTCACTGCAGAGGCAGTAAATTCTGCCAGGCAACAACATAAAGTTCCAAATTCCCAGGGCATGGCTGATTAAAGATTGTCTTCTGGAAAGACACTATCTCCTTACACTGCTCTGTTCTACTTGCCTGGCTCCAGTTCTGGGAATTCCTAATCAAACCTGTTTTCTACAGCACAGTGAAGGCAAGGGCAGCAGGTCAGAGCACAGCAGGTAAGGGAAGAGCAGAGCAGCAGGTGGAAACACAGATAAGAATATCCAGGGCCTTTTCTGGGACACACAGTCAATTCCTCGAATAGATCTGGTGTAAGTGGCACAAGTGAAACCAGAAATAAAAAAAAATCAGAGTGCAGAAAGCTGTAAGTATCACAGGGGAGCATAATGACATAAATAAACTTGCAGGAAAACTGCTTAAGCAAGTGTCACTGAATAAGGAAAAAGCCTTTTTGGGAAGAAAACAGTGCACTTGTTCTGCCCTGCCAACCCGCCCACTAACAGCAGCACATGCTCAGCCCAGATCCCTTCCCAGAAATTGGGCACCTCCACACGCCTGCAGGCCTGGGCTCTACCCCTGGTGAGACAAGCAGTCATAAACCAAAGAGGAAATGCTTAAAATGCCAGTAATGCTCTGTAACGCTTCACCTTACACTGGATTATGATTCAGGTCCTTGAGCTCGTGTGGGTCTGCAGTACAAGTAATTACAGAAAGAAATTAATTTAATTTGCAGAGCTTAATCGATAGAGACCAGAGTAAGCTGCTCTGGTTGTCACAGTGATTTGTGCTGCTGTGGGATGAAAACCTGGCCAGAATAAGGTGCTGTAACAATTGTGAGCTCCTGATAACCCAAGGGTTGGGCAGGGAGGGATTCAGGAATTCACACTGCCAGCCCTCACTTTGTATAGACATGGTCACTGTATCACTGAGAGGATTTAGGATTATGGTTTTTTGGGATAGATCTATTAATGAAACTCAGGAAAAATGTTTTCTGCACTTAAACCCAAGCACTTACTTCACATAGTTGGAACAGAAGCCAGATGGGATGGACAGTGTGTATCTGAAAGGCTGTGAACTGTATAAGCACAGTCTCAGCCAGAAAGGGGTTGGGCTGCATGTTTTTTAACACATCCATTTCAGATGTGCCACTTGAAAGCATCTGAGAACAAAAGAGAGGGGTAAAGTTTGGATGTTGTGTTGGTTCTCCTCCCAGCTGCCTTTTAAAGATAACCAGATTTATAGGCAGACTGGATATCACTGAGTATCACTGTGGCTGTTGCAGTGAATTGCCTGCAGAATACCTAAATGGTCACTTCTCCCACAAAATCTGAAATGTGGCTTGGTTTGGAGAACAAACCTCCTTACTGTGCAGAGCCACAGCTGCACACACTGTCCCTGGGGCACAGCTCTGAGTTATCCCTGCTTTATGGGGAGGGTTCTCTGATGAATCACCTGTAATTTCCCGGGAAGAACTAACTTGATCATATTTTTGGGCTCTCTTCCAAGAAAACTGTGTCTCAGTACATGTGATCCAAGGAAACTGTAATTCATGCCCTGCAGTTTCTGGTTCACCAGATTCTGTGAGTTACTACAGTTCCCTCCTCCTGCAGCTCTGAGCACAACGTCTGTAGCCTGGTTCATTCAGGAACTCATTTCCTCCAGGAATAGAAGACTTGGGCTTGCTGCTTTCATATAGAAAAATCTGGGTCAGTCTAGCACAGTTTCTGTGTTTTTGAAATATCTTCAGAGAAGGTGAGGGAGGAGAAAAATGAAAGAAATAAATATTTAGAAAATAGGGAGTGGGGGAAGGAGGGAAAACAGGTCACAACAGAAGGTCACTGATTTTCCTCAGCCACTGCTCAACAGATGATGTGCAATTGTATCAATTATTAAAACATGGCTCTAGCTAAGTCTTTCTGACCTGGCAAGCTGCAGCTGTACCATCAGGTCTTGGGAGCTACTTGAGTCAGCCAGAACACTGCAAGTTTCCTTCAGTATCTGTTTTTCAGGATAATTAACTCATCCAACTAGCCAGCACACTTCCTTGACCTCTGCAGGCTCTGGAGAGTGTTTCTTTCCTGGAAAGCACTCTTTTCTATCTTTTCCTTTAGTTCTCACATGTAACACAAACAACAAGGACAGAAAACAAACAAAAACAAGGACTTCCAGGTTTATCAATCCATGCTCATGGTTTTATCCAGTGAAATTAAGAAGAAATGGACCACGCCTTTGGAGGTTGAGGACCTCCTCATGTTGAAAGTTCATTTATGCAGAGGATAGCAAGGCAACTGGGAAACAAGAACCAACAAGTTGGCAAAATCAGTCTTAAATCACATTAGAAACAGGTACTGTAATCTAGTTAGTCCATTGTTCTGCAAAGATGTGTCAGTTATTTTGTTTTCTTACAGCTATACAGAATATTACTCAGGCAAGAAACAAAGAGCAGACTAAAACCTGAGTGCCTCACTGCAGAAAAAAACCCTCTCCAAACCAAGACTACATGGCTCACAGATGAACCACCAGTGTCATTCGTTTGAGATGATCATATTCATTAAGCAAATTAAATTCTGAATTAATACTTCATTAGTTTCTCAGAAATTTTGTTAAAAAAAAATTAAAGCCAGACCCTCTCAGCAGTGTCTGCAGAAAGCAGCTGGCCTGTTGCACAGAGATCAGCCTAATTTGAGGGTGTCTGCAAAAGCCACATTCTGGCCAGGGTACACTGCAGCCTTGTTATAATCATCCCTGGGAGTGGCTGCAGCACATCCAAATACCACCCAGCTGGGGAGAAATCCTCCTTCTCAGGAAAAGGTTAAACAAACCAGGACTGATGTGGTAAGGGAAGTTGAATTTATGGGCGTTGAGCAGTTGAGCTCACAGAAATCCCTTTATCAGCCTGTTTACACCACGAAGGAAAAAGGTGACAGGGAATGCTGTGTGTGGAAATGCCAAGCTTAGGTCTACGGGGGTGATGGGAGCAGGAGGCTCAGGGTTAGCAGGGAATTTTGGTGGAGGAGAGGCCCAGCACTGCAATGCTGTGACTTGTTGTGCACCAGCTGCAGCGACAGAACAGCTGCAAAAGGCAGGAAAATCAGGGTCTGAGGGAGGGAGTGTGCACAGAGCCAAGGTGTGTTTGAGCTCTGGGAGTCACTGCAGCTTCCACAGCTCTGCCTGGCCTTCCCCAGCCTGCAGTCCCTCCTCAGGCAGGGAACAACTCTGGGGACAATCACAGGGGTGGCACAAAGGGATCCTTCCCCACAAAGGTTTTGTGTGGCAGCCTTGAGCTTTGTCAGGGAGGGACAGTGCATGTTGTACCGCAACAAACCACGCTCCAACGTCCAAACATGACATAATTGAATTCTTACATTTTATTCAATTGAGGAACCCGGATTTCAGAAGATCACAATATTCTGTTCTATGTGAAATTTGCCAGCAAATTCTATTTGGATTTTCGTGACCATAACTGAACACAGGATCCTAAACAAAGTTAAGGAGGGTCCCGAGAGCTTTGGGGAAGAGCAGACAGAATATGAGGATGACATTTTAAAACTCAGATCCTGCCTGTGTTTTCCTGTAAGTAAGCCTGTCTGCAGTGCACAGTGCCACATTTAGTGGCATTGACTGGCAAGTCATACTCCTCACCTGGTCCAATTTAAAAAACAAAGAAAAACAGAATTACTGGAATACCACTTGCAGAGGGAAGTGAATAAATTCCCGGAGGGGCTGCAAATCTGGTTTTTCAGACAAGACAGTTTGCCACATTCTCCTATTCTGTACAACAGAGATAACCACACAGACCAGCTTTGTAGAGCAGTGTGAGAGCTGCTGGTGAAAGAGCTACAAAATTGATCATTATTGAGGGGACTCACACCCCTACAGATCTTTGGGCCACGTCTTTGAGCTGTCAATGGAATTTCTCAGTTCACTCTGCACTGAGAGCAGGAACACTCTTTGTATCAAAAAATCAACAGATAACCTCAAGAGAAATTTTGAAAGAAGCAAAATACTAAAAGCAAATAAATGGGAATGCAGTAAAAAGCAGGATTCAGAGCCTGCTGTGGGCAAGGGCTGGTGTGGCTCTGGCCAGCCAAGGTTAGTGACAGCATGAGGCCAAGCTCTTGGTCTAAGTCTGTCCTGCAAGATGCCAACATTAGCGTGCACGAGAGGAACAGAAAATAGTACAGCAGATGGTGAAATGCTGTCTGAAGGCAGGGATATCCCATCCTTTTGGAGAGGCTGTGTGGGTGAGTGACAGGCGAGAACTAGAAGGCACTTGCCTTGCCAGGGGGAGCGTTCCCAGAGAGATTCCTGCAGTCTGGGAGCAGGTGTGCAGCCACACACACGCAGCCCCAGCAGGGCCAGGCTGTCCCAGCAGCATTTGCAGCTTCAGAAATTGCTGTCATTTAGGTTTTTCCTTCAGGGATTGCACAAAGTGCTTGGAGAGTGCTGCATTTGCTTTGATTTATTTCAGTAATTAAGAAAGCTGCTCTTTGGCATCAAGCCTGACACTGCAAGGAGTTAGCAAAAAGTGCCACAGCACGTCCCCTCCTGCTTGGAGGTTCACAGCTCCTACAGCTTGATACCCCCTGCTCTGGGGTAAATCCTCACTGCTCCTTGCAGAGGGCAAAGACACCTGGCAGAGGTTTATTTGTCACCTCACAGGCTTTGCAGATTGCAGAGGGGTCCTTGGTATTCACGTCCAGGTGACAGGGAAGGATGTTCTGCAGAACTCACACCTCTTGGGGAGGTTCCCAGCAGCTCGAACCCGGGGCAGGAAGGGCCATTCTCAAATCATTTTGCACAGAGTGAGGGGGAGGAGGAGAATTGACACACAGCTGGCAGCCACACACACCATTACTGGGCTCTCTGCACATCCAGCTGTGCTTTCTTCCAGTGACCCAAATCCCACAGCTGCACATTGCTGTGGCATCTGTTGTAGGGGCGACTGTTTCTGGGTTAAGTGCACAGCACTGCAGGATCTTAGTGCAGCCCTGAGCATCCCAGCTGAAGCCAGGACATTCTGGGACACTTCCATCCATGGACAACATCTCTGTATGTTGCCTCTGAAATGGAGCTGGAGCTACAGATGGAACTGACATGTCTCTCTGTCATCCTGTCCCTGTCCTTGCTGACTGCCATGGCTGAAATGGCATTCCTGCTTCCCAGGAAATTGAGTCACGAGCCTACAGGCATTTCATTTTGTACAGGGCACAAAGGTGGCTGACAAGCCAGCCTCAGCCTCCCTGGAGAACAGGCACAAACATTGTATTAGGGATTGCTCATACAGTGAAGTTAAAATCTAGCTTTTTTCTTTTCTTATCTTTTCCCCCCCCTCTTTCTTATTTTTTTCTCATAACCCAGTAAGCACCCAGGAGTATGTGACTGTCACTAGGACAGGAAAGTCTCAGGTCAGTGGCAGTCCCCACCATTGGGCTGAGACTTGCCTCTGTCTGCTGGTTATTTCAGACTCCTGCTGCTCATGCAGTTGCTATCAGAGTTGATTTTAGTATCATTTCAGCAGTGGCAGATGTCTTTATTTAAAATGATATCATGGTAATAAACACATAATGGGAGAGAACTAAAACTCTGGGATTTATATGATTGCTTTTGTTTGCCTGTCCTGAAGCATCAAACACACAATGTTCTCAATTTCCCCAAGTCTGAGAAATGAAGCATTGCTTTTTGCTTTTTCATTCTGCAGGAGCACAGGGCTCCAGACTTTTATTCCAATTTCTTTTGGAGGGGGAAAAAAAAAAAAAAAGAAAAGAAAAAAAGAACAGAAAATCTATTGCTATACAATGAAATGTTATTAACCATTTTCAGTGACCTGCACAGTGTGACCAGGTCATACCCAGCACTTGGTTTCTGCTGGAAGCTCCCCCAACACCCATTTTATACCCAGCCTGAAGCTCTCCTCAGCCTTCAGCAGAAGAGGGATGCTGGGAGCTGCACCACTCATCCTGTTATTTGAAGAGTGTGTTCTTTCAGCACTTTGTCTTGCTGAGCTATTTTTAGCTTGAAAGTATTCCCCAAACCAGCTCTTTGCCCAGCTGCAAGGCAGAGCAGAAGTGAGAACAAGCTGCTGTTCATGAGAATAGTGCTGCTCACACTGACATGGCTGCTGAACAAGACACTCATCAAACTACAGACAGGGAACACGTCTCTGGCTGAACAACCTGTTGCACTTTTGTCACCCAAATGACTAAATATTGTAATTCTGTCACGAACAGGACAGATCCAGTATCCAGCAGCTCTGTTAAACCACAGAGAGGGGAAGCAGGTGGAAGGGAGAGGAGGAAGCTGCTGCTCTGAAATAAGCAGTTATTATATTTAAACCCCATGGTCAGCCTGCTAGTTCTTGCATATTAACTAATAACTCAGATGAAAATTAAAGCTGTTATGTTGGTCCCACAACGTGCAGCAGCACCCTCCAAGAGTCTTTATCTGAGTCTTTATGTGGAGAGAGGCATGAAAGCAAAAGCCTCCTGAAGGTGGTGGAGGGATGCTCAGCACCTGCACTGAGCTTTGCAGCAGGTCTGGGTCCTGATCTGCTCCCAGCTGTGCCTGGCCTTTCTTCCCCACACCTTGGGAAAATTAGGCACCCAAAGGTCAAATGCAGCAGGGCTTTTGCAGGCAGTGAGGACAGTGATTACCCTCAAGCCTCCACCTGAATCCTCTGACACAGGTCCTGGCTGTGGTGGTGTTTCAGCCCTCACAGCCCTGTGCAATAACAAACCTGTCACAGGTCCTTCAGGGACAGTGGGTTATGAGACAAGGGTCATGCTGGGCAAGTGTGTGGTTTCTATTTCAGCTGAAATCTGAACTCTTGCAGGGCTCCTATCACAGAAATGATAGTGATGGACAAGTGTAATTGCCTGGTAGATGAGTGACAACATAATTAACTGAACTCGTGCTGATTTGCAGCTTTGAAAATCCAGACAGAACTAAAGGCCAAACAAATAAATAACACATGTAATTAAACACAGAGGCTATAAATGTTGCCTTATCTGCAGTTTTCTTATTTGGATGCAAAAAATAGTTCATGATAGCACAGAGACACAAATACCAGGCGATTTTAAAGAATGCAACTCACAGCATGTACCAAACCAGCTCACCCTTTTCACACTGCTCTGAGCTCCCCACAGTCAGACAAGGTCAGCAACTGCTCTTAGGGTGATACTCTTGGATGCTCCAAGGGCTGGAGAACCTCTGCTTTGGGGGTGCTCAGCCTAGGGACAAGAAGCTTCTAAGGAGACAATGCTGGGGCCTTCCAGGGATTAAAGGGGGTTACTAAAAAAGAAAGAGAGCAACCTCTTTCATGGGCAGACAGTGATAGGCCAAGGGGGACTGGTTTTAAACTGAAGGAAGGTCGGGTTAGATTAGACAAGAGAAAGAACATTTTTACACTGAGGGTGGAAAAACACTAGAACAGGTTGCTCAGAGAGGTGGTGGATGTCCCATTCCTGGAAACATTCAGTGTCAGGTTAGATGAGGCACTGAACAACCTGATCTACTTGAAGATGTCCCTGCTCATTGCAGGGGCGTTGGACAAGATGCCTTTAAAGGTTCTTTCCACCTCAAACTATCCCGATTCTATGATTTTTCTGTTACGGGAAATGCTGGCACATCAGTTCCCACTTTTTACATGATCCAGAATTACCTTGGGGTAAAAACAAGTTTGTGTCTCGGTGTCTGCCTTCTAATTTTGTACAGACAGTAACAGAGAAGTCCCTCCCACCACAGATTTACTACTACCCATAATTGTACATGGCAAGCAGGCACAGTGCAGTGCGTGGGTGACTCAAAGCCCTGGCACACAGGCACTTCACTGCTACTTATAGGAAGGATGAAAATAAACTTCTTGGTGAATTGAACATGATGTTCTGGCAACAGAGATGCCAATTTAAGAGGCAGAGCCTCTGCCTCCTGATGGGCAGCAGACACAAGCAGCTTTATGAGAAGTAAAACCAGGGCACTCCCATTTCTCCTCCCTTTGCCTGGGCTGTGAGAGGGATCCTTCCCACCACCTCCCTTCCTCACTCATCTGCAAAACCACCTGACATGGGGAACGATCAATGCAATTGCTGCTGGCTACAGCTCATTTACTGATGGCTGGATTGATTGCTCACTTCTCAGTCCAGGGTCCACAGGCACATGCACGTGTCCAGTTCACTCCTCCCTTTGGGGAAGATGGTCAGAATCACATGGATCTTACTAACACCAGCAGCATGGTTCCAAAGTGTAACTTTTGACTTCAGCTTCAAATCCAAAAGAAATTCAGTTTTGTGGCAATGACACATGCAGATACTGTGCAACAGATTCTATGAAAAAGTATATTTGGGAAACAGGAACACATTTTGGGGACTGATAAGAAACCACACAAACTTGAGCTGTTTTTCACGGGATTCTGCTTGAAAGCTTACTCAGAGGAAGGTGAGATATAGACTAATAAGAGGAGAAGAAGGAAAGAAGGATTGCCTGAGGTGTGGGAAGTCAGCATAACCCCCCATGCACACAGGGGGGTTGTACCTGTTCCAGACTGGTCCCTCATCAGCCATTCTGTGCCCACACCTGCAAGCCCTCAGCTTGCCATGGCTTTGCTGAGATGCAGCTCCCACCAGGGCCAAAGCAGACACTGCTGAGGGTAATTGTGAGGGCAGGACTTGGCAGTGGCTCCTGCTCACAGGACACACTGATGCCTCGCCCATCTGACAGCAGCCCCTGGGTGCTGGTGACGTGCAGACCCTCAGCCTGCTGAGCACTCAGTCACCTGTAACTGTCCCTTGTATAACAGCAGTCCCAAGACATTCATTCCCTCTGGTGTGAAGGAGACAATCTGGCAGTGTGAAGCAAATATTGATCTCCTGATCAGCAGTCAGAGGCACATGTGCGAGTTGCTGGGCTCACAAATATGTGACCTTGCTCCAGAGGGGATGAGCCCTGTCCCCACTCTCCAAATCCACATCTGCACCTGTGCTCACATCCAGCACTTTCGTGGCAGGGCTCTGATGGCAGAGGGGAGCCCGTTTGGCTGCAGTTACACACCACACATGCTCAGCAAGGGAAAAAGCCAGGCACCACAGCTCCCCTGCCCCTCTGAGAGCAGAGGGAGTGCTCCTGGACGTCAGAGGATTCCCGTGGGCACCTCACACAGGGAAAACAAATACCTCGAGGCCATGTGCAAACTCTGAGCACCTGAGGTGCCTCGAGACCCAGAGCAGCTGGCTGTACCTGCAGGCGGTTCTGGGGACAGCCACAGGTGACTGAGATAACTTGTAATGACCTGCTCCTCTCACCCACAGGAGTAACACTGGGAGAACATGGGAGCAAGCAAAGTGGCTTCTGAGAGATTACAATAAATACATATTATCTTCTCTCTGAGCCCAAATTACTGGAGAAGGCATTCTAAAGGTAGTCTGAAAATACACCCAGAACACTCACCAAGTTTCAAACAACTGAAGAACACCTGCTGCTTGAAGGTTTATGCTGACTTTGCACAGAACAACAGTCACACAAAATCCTGGCAATTTTTCTGAACGTGAGAAATAGCTGCACATAAAGTGCTGCGTGTCTGTCCCCTTTTACCCACACACCCTCACAGTGACTACTTTAGTATTGTGAGAAAATGTTGGTGTCTGTCCAAACTTGGAGCATCTCTGAACCGTATCCAGACACTACTTACAGCGAAGTGACTCTTTGCCAGTTCAGCTCCACTTACTGCTGCCCTTGGCATCCCTTGGTTTTAGCTAACAGGAAAGCAAAATCCTGGACTGAGCACTCTTAGTATGATACCATGGCAATTCCAGTGGCACTCTGGGGGAATCTGGACAGAGGTAGGACCAGCCTGCAAGTTACTCAAGCGTTTTCAAGAAAGGTTCAAGACCAAAAGAACTGGCCCCACAGGGGCTCAGAGGGACCATTCCTGCCTCACCAGGCAGCACAAAAATACCTAAACCTAGGCTTGCACAACAACCAAGAACATAAGAGCATTAATTGTTTTTTTTTCCCAGAAGCAAGAAATAGATATTGAAATCAGCTAAAAGGAAATCATTACTGTCACACAACAGAAGGGGTGGACTACCTCCATGCTCCCCATGGAGCTCACAGTCACCTTGCTGAGGTGATTCCACATGGGGCTGTGAGTCCCTGGGTGAACAAATAACAGAAGTGGAAAGCACAAGACTCACCCAGACACGACCATGCTGTGTTGCAGCAGTGCTGGAGCCTTCTGTCCACCTCAGACCTCCAAATAGCACCTCCATCCAGGGCGGCTGAACAGCACAACAGCCACACTGAGTCCTACAACCATCCTCCCCCAGGGGGCAGGGACTTCACTGGATCCACAGGAAATGAGCCAGGACTCTGAATCAAAACCACCTGCACCTGCCTCATACAAAATCCTCTCTGCAAAGCCTGTGGAGACCATCCGTAGTCACTGAGGGCTCAGGGTTTGGCCTTCACAAAGGCTCCTTCATGGCAGGTGCCTGTTTCATCCTCCGGAGTACACACCAGAGTGATTCTCCCCTGCTCTGCACTCTGCTGGTAATTGTTATTCAGCTGGAGTTTGTTTCCTTTAAATATGAGATTTGAGCATCCCCTCTCTGGCTCCTCAGCCTCTCCATGCCCTGTTCCTGCTGTGCTCCCTGTGGCGTGAGGGGAGCGGGGCCCTTTCCCCAGGCCAGGTGTCCCTCAGGTGTGTCCTGAGGCCAAGGCACAGCTCTCCTCAGGGCTGGACAGTCCCTGCTGAGGAAACTCACTGAGCTGAGCACACAGAGGCAGATTGCACACAGATCAGCACCAGGGAAAACATGAAATAAATATCCAGAACAGAACACCTGCTGCTCAGAGCCTGCAGCACCCAGAGGCACAAACTCACCTGAAATGGTTTCTTACATTAAAGCTCCTTCAGGAGGGAGGTGGATTTTGGCAGGGGTAACTTGTGCTCTGTGGAGCCCCTGCCCTACCAGGAGCCCTCAGAAGATGTTGTCTCTCCTCACCTTGCCCTGGCTGGCTGCAGGTGGGTGCTGAACCTGGGCTCCACACCTGCTGTGGGGGTGAGGTGCCCTCCACCATCCCCTGCAGCAGCTCAGGCAGGGTGGCCTCTGCCCCACAGCCCCAGATCGCTCTGAGGGGTGATCAGACAAGGCAGAGGAGTCACTTTACAGGTGGTAAAGTCCTGCAGAAAGGGGGTCTGGAGCCCCCAATCCCCCCGGGCTGTGCTCCAGCCCCTGTGACCTTGTCGCTGTCAGGGCACCTGGAGCCCTTCCCCTTCACCAGCTCCCCAGCCCCAGCCACCCTGCAACAGCTCAAAAAGGAAGCAAAAGTTGTTTCTGGGCACAGAGAGGCTTCTCCTGCACGGCAGAAATAACAGAGCTGAAATCTCCCCGGACCTTGACAGCAACAATGTCAGAGGCTTTTGCCATTTCTCCTTTGATCGTGACTTGCTGTACTTGGTGTTTTCACTCTATCCTCACCTTCCCAAAACTCTGTTAGAAATTTATTTTTAAGCAAAGTCCGTGTCTAGTCTTGTAACTGTGATGCAAAGTTTGGACGTGTGGTCTGTAGGTCTGAAAAACTCAGGAGAGACCCCTGCAATGCTCTCACATGTGCACGTAATCCTGTGTCTGTCTGCACCTTTTCCTTCTACTGGGGGTAAAGCTGAGGGTATGCACAGAAAAATGGGCACTTACATGTATTTACCAAAACCAAAAAGGAAACAGGGTTTAAATAATCAACCATACGTATTATATGTAAATGCAGAGCATTCACACAGAATCACAGAATATTCATATACATTTGCATGCTCATACTGCTCTAATTATTCTGTTAGGCTTTTAATCTCCCAGTTTAAAAGGGGCCTCTGAAATCTAATGTACAGATTTGGGAGAATCTATCAATCTCACATTGAGATGATAGGCAGGGCTGTAATTAAGAATTGCTGAGAGAGGCATATGAGCAGCAGGTCGGGTGGACCTTTCAATTGCAGGTGAGCTCTCCAAGTAAGTCATTCTTCCCTGATTTATATTATAAAATGTACTTTATCTGTTTCAAACAAAACCTAGCCAGACTGGTGTAATTTATGAGACATGCAGGGAAATGAGGGAGGAGTCCAAGGGTAACAGGAATTAAAAATACATGTTTAAAGCCTTTAGTTTCAGCATCATTCCTGTGTCAGTGGATTACTGCAACTTCTGCTGCTGGAGTATCTGGTTTATTACTCCAAAGAGAACCCAGAGGTCAGGAGAAAAGCCTCAGGTGATACAAAGCATTAGGTAGGAAGAGTGAGAGTTAGGCTGTAGGTGTTTCTGCGCAAGAGCTCATCAGTCTAAGTTTTCTCTTGATGTGAATTTGGTGCAGTAGTTGTGCTGCTTTCTGTTGCCAAAGATGAGAGTTTTTCCAGAGTTTAATTAAAAAAGCGTAAGGGTCTGATAACATATGACCACAGAGCTGATTTGGAATGTATAGTGGGCAAGGTTTACAAAACAAGGAAAAATTAGAATCAGGTGATTTTACTGGATTTTTTTTCAATATGTTAACAATTACTTCATTTTTCCATCTCCTGTATATTTGATAAAATGTGGATCCCGTTACAGCACGACTTTATAATTATTCATTTGCTCCCTATGCCCAGCAGAGGAATAACCGCAGCATTTTGCAGCGTGGTCCCTGCTCTGAGTGTTTCTTTGTCTCTGTAACTTCATCCCCGGCTCGGCAACATCTGCCGAGAGCGGGCGGTGAGAATCCCCGGCGCTGGCAGAACGCAGGCCAGGAAGCATCGGAACACTCTTTCCGATCTGCCGGCTGGATTATGGCATGAAAACCAGCAAATGCAGCCTGTGTGTGTGTGTGTGTGAGTGTGTGTGCCTAGGGGAGGGCTACCTGAGGTCCTCTGCAGATCCCACGGCGCCTCGTGGGGGAGTCTCATTTAGCATGAGCAATAAAATCGCCGTGGCACCGATCATCTGATTTGAAGACTCAATCCTGAGGCGGCACTACTGAGAAGGGGAGGTGGGACCAAGACTCCGGTCCAGACGGAGCGAGGCTGTGAGCGGCACACGGGTCGCGTTCCGCAGGCAGGAGCAGAGCCGGGGGATCGGGCTGCTGGATGCGCGCTCGGGAAGCCCCGGGGAAAGCTCCATCCCTGCCCAGCCTGCCTTTTGTCAGGGCGCACGGCTGGTGTGAGTAGAGAAAAGGAAATGTGCCGCTGAGTGTGATTAAAGAGGTGAAGGCAGGGATAGAGGCAGAAGATCGCTGTGAAACTCCTTTGATAAGCACCCTGAGAGGGAATTTTGCCTCTGGAGAGTGCTGGTTCCAGCTGACTGTCTGGAAAGTCAGATGAAAAGGATGCACGTTCCGAGGAAGCGTTTCACTGACAGCAGAGCGAACTAGAGAACTTTTACCTGCATTACTGGCATTTGGGAAAAATAATATAAGAAAGAATTCTCTGCCAGGATTTTTTTTTTTTTTTTTAAATTTCCTTCTTCACGAGTCCTGGAGAGGGATTTTGTAGTCCCCTCCTGAGGAAAACACCAACCAGAAGTCAGAATTCTACGGACTTTCCAAAGAACAGGCATGGTACAAAATGTCATTCTGGTGTTTTTCCGCAGGCGACTCAGCCAAAGACCCGCTGTTGAGGAGCTAGAAAGAAGGAATATACTGAAACGTGAGTACTTTTTCTTCCTAAAGTATTTTATGTGTGTTTGTTGAAATCAGTGATTGCATTTCCAGAACGTATTATTTTCAAATAGACAAATTAATTCACTGGGATAATTTTCTGTACCTGAAAGTTTTAATTTTTCACAAAGACTTGCAATTTTAGGACAAAAAGGACCCCTCAGGTTCAGGCTTTCAAATATTTTTCATTCTGATTCCACTGCTACTGGTGTCCAAGAGGGGAATACAATCTGAGTGTCACAGTGCCATGAGAATTGGAGGGACATTTTTCAAGACATGGATTTTCAAGGCAAACACTGAGTAGCACTGGCTATGCAGTGGAAGGGGGAAGCATCCTTGCAGAGATGTGATTCTCCCCAGGTCTGTTTGCTCTTGTCACTGGAGATCTTCCCAAAGCCAAGTCAAAGACCAGCCTGAGATATCAGAATTATTAGAGGGACAGTCCCAGGCCTGCTACAGGTGCTGCCACAGGAGAGTGCTCTCAGCATCTCTCAAATTCACAAGGCAAAACTTGCAACTCTTTTCCTAAATGGAAATCAAAACTTGTTTGATTCTAAGGGATCAAACAAGTGATGAACATTGTTCCTTCCCTTAAAACTGCTGAATTAGGGGAAGGTGAGAGACAGCTTTGGAATTGTCTCCACTATGGATCTCAACAGGGGGAATCCATCTGCTATTTAGTCTCTTTAGCATTGAAAGACAAAATCACCCAGAATGATGTGAACTATAGGTTCTCATTAAACGAGCATAAAACATAAGGCCACAGGAATCTGTCACACAAGCAGTGCTGCCTACACTGTTTAATTTATATTTAATCATGTGATTGTAGTTCACTAGGAGAAAAGCCATCAACATTGTGTTATCTAAAATTTCATGTCTCAGAACTTTCTTAGTGGTTCCTAGGGAAAAGCCTTATGCTCTTGCCATTGAAGTTATCTGGGGTTTCATTTCAGTTTTCACACGAAGGGATGCCACAATATAACATACCTTTAGCAGAATTTTCTGTACCATTCCAATGCACAGATCACACACAGTAAAATGAGCTCTGTTCTGCATGTGCACAGCCCGAGGAGGAAAAGGAAACCCTCTTTGCAACATGAGTGAGTGAACTTGGCCAAACTTCACCTGTCATCTACCAGAGAGGCAGGAAAATGCAGAGACCCAAGATCCTGAGCTATGTGAGAACAGATTTTCAAGAGTCAGTAACCAAGGTCTCTGAAAATCTGGTTCTTTGGGTTTTTTCCCTGGCTAAGGAAAAGCTGATCTCCACTGAAAAAAATCTGTTCCTTTATGTTTACTTTTTTGAAGTGTGCTGGTTACATCCTTAATCTGGGTTAAACTGACCAGTTTTAATAATAAAAAAGTTTGAATACATTCATATAATGAGCTTAGAGAGAGATAAAGCAGAAAGAAGATAAAGCAGAATTAAAGATACTTCCTGAATACCAGCTAAACATACTGGTGGAGATTTGTATCTCATTTAAAGAGCTCCCAACATGGAACAAATTTATTGATTTCTGTTGAGTTGCTCAGGCTTTATACAGGTTCAGCTGGGATCAGAACCACTTCCATTTTATTTACCTCTGCCATTATATAAAAAGCTGAGTATCCTGTGTAGCTGTAGCAGTGTAAAAGCCCTTCAGTGAAATCTCTACAACCTCCTCTAGGTGTAGTAAGGGTTTGTGCAGTTTTAACTTGTGCATCTTCCAACATCTTTGATGTTCATAATTGGTACTGCTGACAGAAGTTCTTTTATGGACTCTGAATTCACATTTGTACAACTCTGGTAAAAAGAGAAGCATATTGCAAAGTACAACTACTGTCACTTTAAAGCAAATCTCAGCAAGATTTCAAAAAGTGATTTCTTATCTCCTTTAGGGAGTAGTTTCTGAGATAAAAGTAATACTTAAAAAGCAAACTTAAAGCCAGCACTTTCTTACAATTTTGTTGATCTTCCAAGTTCTTTAACCATAGAAACACTGCTGGCTTCCCACCGAGCATGAAAAGCAAATTAACTAAAATCCCAGCCCAGGTGTCAGATGTGTCCCTGCTGTCCCCAAAGGAAAGCTGAGCTCACAGCCAAGAAGGGATCTCTTGAACCCCTCTGTACAATCGCTGCTTCACTCTGAACCCAGCTCTGCTGCAGTGTCAGGCAGAGCTGAGAGCTCCCTGAGGAGCTGGCAGAGCTCAGGAGGAGTTCCAGCTCTGCACAGGCCCCCTCAGAACTGGGAGTGTCTCTGCTGAGATTTACAGAACCAGCCCTCAGCAATGAATGGATCTGTGTGGGCAGAATGATGGTGATGGGAAAGCCTCTCTGGGTTGTCTGAGCAATAATGCCTGAGTTCTAGAATCCCTTGCCAGCATTTCATATAAAATCTCAGGTGGTTTTTTGTGTTGTTTTTTTGGGTTTTTTTTTTGTAAAAGAACTATTTCTTTTATTTCTTGGAGCTGGAAATAGGCACTGAACCCAACTGAATGGAAATAAGTTACTACACATTACTATATTTGGAAAAGTATTTTTTGATCAGAAGTGTGTATTTTTTGGCTTTTCTTTGGGAATTAGAATCATAGAATCAGAGAAGGGTTTGGGTTGGAAGGGACCTTAAAAATCATCTTGTTCCAGCCTCTGCCATGAGCAGGGACACTTTCCACTGGACCAGGTTGCTCCAAGCCCCATTCAGTCTGCCTTGAAGGCTTCCAGGGATGGAGCAGCCACAGCTTCTCTGGGCAGTTCTCTCACTGCACATCACATCATTAAAAGGCACTACACCACAGAAAATTATCTAGTTTTAATTTTAAAAAGTACAAAATACAAATATCTACTCTAAAATGGGTGACTTAAAGCCGAATGAATAACTTCTTGCAGGTAGCTCTATATCTAAGAATATTCTCTACTTTTGCAAGCCTGTTCTCCTTTTACACGTTGCAGACTGAAATAGCTGCTCATCCCTGACACAGCACTAATTTTAGCTGACCTGTTCTCTTTTCATTTTGTGCCTTGCCACTGAACTGTAATGCAGTGCATTACACCATTTTAAATTCATTTGATTTACATTTCTACCCTAGCCATGTGGAGCTGTGCACTACTATGTTATTTTAAATAGATTTGATTGCATCTCAGTGTCATCTAATGAGCAGAAAAATCAGGGACAAAAATGCTTCATTGTTAAAAATATCTTGGAAAACCATCTGCAGCGCTAGTGGGTTTTGGAGGCATAGTAGAAATCACGTGTGTGCTTTAACACTGGAAATGTCTAATGCAAGTGGTACAATAAACCTCACAGTAGTACCCAGAGAATCCCTGAATGGTTAAACCTTTTTCTCTGGCTCTGCAGCTTTGTTCAGGTCATGGGCTCACGCCTTAATTTAGTAACAGCTAGTACTGGGAATAGAAACGCCATTAACTCGTTTCCTAAGGCAGGGGATCTATTTCACGGCGTTACAGCACCCCGGGCTATTTTTAGAGCCGGTGTGTAGGAGTTCTCACGGCTCGAATGTTAATAGGCACAACACACAAAGACAAGGGGGCTGAGCTCAGAGCAGAACTCGGCACAGGAGCCCCGGCAGGAGAAAGGGGTCTCATGTCAGGGGAAGCCAAGGTGCAGGTCAGTGCCAAGAGCGATGAGACAGAGAGAACAGGACTGAGGATGGGCTCTCCCTGGGGCTGCTGCAATGAGGCTCCTCAGCATCTGACAGCATGAATGGCTCCAGCAATATGCAGAGCAAAAAAGGATGATCGATCGGCTGTGGAGTGTTTTGATTTTCCTTCTAAAGTTTATCCGAGTGGAGCGTTGGTGCGGCTGCTGCTGTTTCATTAAATCCCCGTGGAGCTCAGAGCTGACACTGGCACCAGCACGGTGTCCTCACACAGAGGTGACTCCGTGCTCCAACACACACCAGAGATGCACTGAATTACCAAAACACACAACTACGAGCTGTGCTCATTATTGCCTGGAACCTGGGAAAACACCAAACTTCCTCATGAGGAAAGTCATCTTTTTCTTTATATTCTCCGCAGAACGAAATGACCAAACGGAACAGGAAGAGAGAAGGGAAATCAAGCAGAGACTGACAAGAAAGGTAAACTCTTGCAATACCTGCTATTAGCTTTTAGAAAGTTAGCAAAATTACTATAATATCAACCAGCCATAGAGGTCATTATGACACAGAACCTCCCTTAATATGCATCCTCCTCAGCAGTGTCTGGTAATATGAATTATAGACATACTGACCTTAGCTAGATGAGATTTAGCAGTCTGTCTACATATAAACTTACTCAGAAAAGAGGTATTTGTTTGCACATTGCATATTTGTCAGCTCCCTTGCTGGAAAAGGATTTTTTCATTCTTTGTAGCAGAGCTGATTCCCTGCTGAACACCAGGTCTGCTCTCATACTACATTTCTTTTTGCATTTAAAATATTCTCAGAATAAGAACGAGATCTTGTTGTTGTTCTGTTCCTGGAAATCCCTAATGGAATTACAGACCAAATATGCTGATAACTTATTAAAGCTAGACTGAAACCCTTTCAGTGGGTCTAGTGCTGAGGATCTCACAGAGCCAATCTGCCTCTGGCTGTAGTAGAACATCCTACAGCATCCAGAATCATCCAGAGATCATAAAACATGCATCATGATTCCTTTACCCTTTGAAAATATATTTTATCAATATCTGGGTTAAAATATTTTCTTCTTCTGTCCATTATAAAGGCACTGTGCTGTAGCCCACAGTTCCATTTAAAGCATTATTACTGTCCTAGCAGTACTCCAAATGCTGAAATATTTCCCTGGAGTTTCCAAGGGTTGGGTGGTTTTCCATATGTGCAAATGTACACTGAGCCAAGATGAAAAGAAGCAAATATTGCATTTTTTACTGATTCATTTGTCATTAACTCTGCTTTTATTTCACAAAACTTCTGAATACAGCTTAACCAGAGACCTACAGTTGATGAACTGAGAGACAGAAAGATCCTGATTCGATTCAGTGATTATGTGGAAGTGGCAAAAGCACAGGACTATGACAGGAGAGCAGACAAACCATGGACACGACTGTCAGCAGCAGACAAGGTACTGACACCACCACAAAGTTCTGCTTTCTCCTTGCTTTGTCTGCAATGATACATCACATTCTCAACAGACTTTAACCTCTGCAACATTTCATCTCTGTTAACTTTACCATGATTTTTTATGTTGAAACCATACCAATATCATAAGAAGTCTATTTAGTACTTGAAAGGCTTCTACCCACCCATCCAAAAAGGTGGATTTCATTTTTTTGGGCTCCAACTCAAAACCATTTTGTCCCAAACATGCAAAAATTTCCTCTCCTGTTTCCTGTGAATGCTTAAGGAGTCACTGGACCCACATTCTCCTGAGCACGAACTCTCATTTTGCCCCATCACATACCTGCCATGTAGCTGATTTACATCCCCATTTAAGTGTCACATTTAGATGCTTGATTAGTAAGAATAGTTCATCATGATTCCAGCCAGAACAGTTGGGAAGTTTCAGGGCTGCAGGAAGGAGCAGGATGCTGAGACAATTACTGGCAAAATGGCAAACACAGGACTGTTAACGTGGCTTTGTGCTGAGAATATCAAACACTTTGGTTTCCATCCCAGTGTCTCCCCAGTAGGAGACAAATGGGTTTTGAGGACTCACAGAAAAGGAACAGAGCACTTCTACTCCAGTAGCTGTTCTCTCAATCTCTCTAAAATGGTGAATAAGCTATTCCATAGTAATCAATGGAATAAGGATTTTATATTTTCCGTGTATGTTCTTTTACTAGAATTAGACTTTTCCTGGTTTTACTGTTTCAATGTTCATGTTTCAATTAACAGGGCAGGTTTAAGAAAGTGACAGTTCTGCACATACTGGTGGCACACATCAGGAAGTCAGGGTCAGAGCTGTAACTTTGCATTTGTGACTGAAAAATTGATCAATTTTGTGGCAGCTTCTCTTAATCTTTAATAAATTTTAACTGGAATCTTATTAAATGTGAGACAACCAGCCCTGAGGTGTTATTCTGTCAGAATTGCTTCTAGACAGCAGTGACCCTGTCAGCAATCAATAACAAATGAGAAGTATTGTGTCACCAATCCATACAACCCAAATATTCAGCTCTTCTACCAGCACAGAGTGCTCTGCTATATATATATACGTACCCAATACCTGGTTCTACCCCAGAAAACTCTTCTGCTCTGCAGGTCTGGGATTTTGCTCACAAACACAAAATTATTTGTTCATGTTGTTTCTCTTTTCAATTCCTAGGCAGCAATTCGGAAAGAGCTGAATGAATACAAAAGTAATGAAATGGAGGTTCATGCATCCAGCAAACATTTGACAAGGTCAGTTTTCCAGCTGTTTATTTCTGCTGCCCTGCTACAAACTCTGCTTGAGTCCTGAACCTCTGGATTTTATTCTTACATGCTGGGTGTGGGAGAATATGCAAAGGGAGGTTAATATTAAAAGAAAATTGGAGTGCTTATCTTCCTGAAGAGAAGTCAATTTTCTGATTTTTGGGGAGCTTTTATTAGCACATACCAAGAAACCTGCAGACATTCTTCAGAGCATCCCTCAGCTGGCATTCCTTGCACCAAAGATTCAAAGATAGGACAAAAAAAATAAAGTATATAACACAGAAAAGAATATAATTTTTTCAAGTAGAACAACTTAATACACTGTATAAAGATCTCTGAATTAAATGCACTTGAGTCTGCAGCCTCATCACAAACACTGAAAATTCCCTGCTCAGAAATACAAAACATAACAGGCCCTGGGGTAACGCCTTTGTTCTAATAGGATTTGTCCTAAAGGATTGAGCCTGGGGATTTCAGTATTCCCTGTCAGTGCAGTTGCTATTGGAAGGAGCAAGCCCCAGGTAACTTAATGACACTTAACTCCCTGCCAGGAGGAGGTCAGGAGAGAGAACAGATCTGGATTGTTGTCACCACGTGGCTGGGCAACTGGGAACCTGGGCAGGGCAGGGCCTGGTGACATGTGCCAGCACTGGTGACAGGGACTGTGTTTAAACACACACTGAAACATTCATTTCCCTCCTGGAAGTGGAGAAACAATATGAGAGGCTGATTCCACAGCCACTGATTCTTGCAAAAAGGCACCATCAGGGGCAAAGCAGCTTCAGTGCATTGATGGAATGAAACGTGGGAAGGGAGAAGGGATGGCTGCAGTTTCAGTCTGGAAGTGAGCTATACATTTCCTAATTGGAGCTACCCAGGGAGTAGGAGTAGATGGTAATGAGAGATTTTGAAATTTGTTCAGGATATTAGGAGTAAACAGGCTTCCTATTTATAATTAGTGCTAGGGCATTACAAATGATTGGGGCTTTAATTGCGGATCTCAGCCAAAAGAACAAGCCTACAGAGCAAGACAAATATTTATTCCAGACTCACAAGAGTATCAAACATTTCACCAACAGTATCTCCTCATACCTTATGAAGCATTTCAACATTGCTGAACTCTTAAAAAAGAACAAGATCACTGCACAATGAAGAATATTGCTACCCTTGACAAACTGTGGCTTCATTTACTAAAAGAAAAAACCCACATCAGCTACATACCTGTATTTACAATTGCATTCCCAAAGATTGTAAACTGGGCCCTGAGGACTGTACCTGCACTATAGTTGTGGCACAGGGGTGGGCACGTGCTGGGGAAAATTAAGAATTGCTAATATTCTTCAGCACTGTCACTGTACCTTTAAACAGAATGAACACTTTTGTGGGCTTTTAAAAAATTTGTGCATCTAACATAAAATAATTGAATTAAAAATAATTTAACTCTATTGCAAAGTGGTTAGAAAAATGCCTCTCTTTTCTCCTAGATTTCACAGGCCATAGAAATTTTCTTCTGAGAAGAATCTGTCTTTACTTTTTGATATTGCTGCTGAACACACATCAGGGAAGACTGAAGTCCCTCCCTGAGGTTCAGTGCAGGCTCCCTGGACGCTGATGTGACAGAAGGACTCTGCAGTGAAGCCTCTGCAGCCCTTGGGACAGGACGCCAGCCCCGAGCTCTGGAGGCAGAAAAGTCTGGCCTGTGGAGTGGGACAAGCTGCTGAAAAAGACTGAAGTGAAGCTACTTAGAAGAGCCTCCTCCTCTCCTTTCCCACCTGTGTGGAACTGGTTTGCAGCCTGCCTTGGAAAGGGAGATGTTGTGCATGTACAGGCTTTACCATTCCAAGGCCTCTGATATAAACGGACATGACACTCTGTCATCCAGTATTATGTTGACAAGACATTTGGAACTTACCACAATTAGTTTGTAAAACACCTAAGTTCATGTTCTAAAAACTAATTTAATGTATTATAATTTCATTCTTTTTTATATACTGTCTAACAGAATCACAGCTGCAAGCATTTTTGATTCCTGTTACTTTTGTTCTTTAATTAAATGACTACTTATTGCAGGAAATGAACATGTTTCCTAAAGCTCTTTTTTTTTCCCAGGGATAGTTGGGAAGAGATTATAATTATTATGCACCAAACCATTTGACTTCTTCATCAACACAGAGTCTGCAAAAGGATGATCTCAACTAAGATTTTCCATCTTGTGGAATAGCATAAGCTGGTTGTCACTCTGCACCAGTTGAGGCTCTGACCCTCTAAAAATGACAGTTTGGTTCACTGCTATTCAAAATTACTAAATTGGACAATCAGAGGCAGAAATGTAACAATGCACTTTGATGTTTAGCAAACAAATGGTTTTAATGCTTTCTTGGCACTAAGAAGAAAAAAGTTACTAATTGCTAATAACAAAGCAAACAGAACTGGTTGAGAAAAATGTAAAGCCAGACATTTTAATAATGCCTGACATGGAGAAACACCTAAGGATTTACTCAAGACTACTAAAAAAATACTTGTGAGAAAAATCACACATTGATAGCTGCAAACCACACGTGATGAGACAGAACAAAATGGTGCAACCACTCACAAAACAAACATTTACTCTGCCAGACTCAAGTGCTGCCATTCTAGGGAGCCATTCAATGTTAAAACTTGAAAAAGGCATTCTTGGTCCTGTAGCTTCATTGAGATGATCTCCACGAAGTGTGAAAATAATAAAATGCAGTCTGTCAACGTGCTTGTATAGACTACTAGTGAATTGCTGTGAGGTGGGGAACAGCCCCCACACAGAGTGCCAGTTCTGTCCCAGGTGGGGATGGAATCACAGGAACTGGAGCTGCTCCTGGAACAACTGTCAGGCAGGGATGGAAGGTAAGGACACACAGAGCAACACAAAGCTTGTGTCAGTGCAATGGGAGAAGGAACTAAAGACTCCTGGCAGAGGTGGTGTCAACATTTTAATGTTTGTCTTACTTGTCTAGCGGCTGAAGACTTGAATGACCCCATCACTTGATCCAAAATACGGGTTTTTTCCTCTTTATTGTAAATTTTGAACTTGCTGGCTTTCCACAGAAATAGATAACATCATAACTAGCCTTTTAACATACATGTATCTATAATTTTATTATTAATAACATAGGATTAATTCTGAACAACAATATAATGATAGTCCAGGTTAAATATACAAAAAGACTAAACACAAAGGAGAGCAAAGTTTCTTCAGCAGAAGAAGCATTTTCAGTTTGAGTAGATGAGCCACTGTAAACTACAAACTAAACTTGGCTAATAATTCATGTACAGTATATCCTGTTTAGCAGGGATGCACACTTCCACTGGCAATGAATATGATATAAAACACATTAGAATTATGCTGAAAAACATAATAAAAAGAAAAATACTGTTAGGGTAACTTAGAGCAGCTTTTAGATGTCAAACAGTGCCCCTGAGCTGTGTCACTGCTGCACCTGGACCTGGGGTAGCTGTGAGTGACTCTGTCCTCCCTGTGCTCTGATCCTTCCTCAGCCAGCCCAGCCTCTGCTCTGCCCCTGGGGGAGACACAACCCGTGAGAATCCAGAGCCTGGCACTGAGCTCTGTCTGTGACAGTCCAGAGCCACTGTCCCCTGGCACTGAGGACAACCTGTGACAATTCCAGAGCCACTGTCCCCTGGCACTGAG
>VYXD01001002.1:1530345-1552520 GCA_013397195.1 Hylia prasina | reverse complement strand
TGAGCTCTGCCTGTGACAATTCCAGAGCCTGGCACTGAGCTCTGCCTGCTGCTGAGGGGTCTGTGGAGGTGGCTGGACACTCCCTGCCCATGGATTGTGCTCGGCTCCTGCTGGAATTTGGGATCACACCTCAGAGGGCACTTCTGGCTCAGGGAGGCTGTTCTTGGGCAGGGCCCTCCCAATGGGAAAGGGAAACAGGCCTGCAGTGCACAATTTCTGTCAGTTATTTTTCCCACGTGGCCTCATTGTAAGAAAGAATTTGGGCCTTGCAGTGCACTTTTAAAACCTTGTACAGTTTAGAGAGAAGTCCTGTTTCAGTCAGCTAAAATTCAACCAGTGGAAAGACAAGTTTAACATCTCACGGAGTCCATCTAGTGGAGATCACAGTGAGCACAGGCTCAAAAAAACCCAAACCACACAAAAACCAGCAGCTCAGAAAACATTTGTACACTGATGTAAATGGGATGAACGGACCAAATTATTTACTGGAAATTTCAGTGTAATTATTTCCAGAGACAACGCAGCCTTGTGGCTTTAAAATTCTTAACCCAAATATTTGCACAGCAGCTTTATCTGGCTTCTGACTGATTTAAAGCAAAATAACAATGACATTTGAGTAAAAAACCCAACAGACAGCATCTGTTTTTCTTGACTTGTTTAATAGAACTATGTGCAACACAGTTCCAACACAAGTGTTGAGAGTGTTCTCTCTCAGAAAAATCCTCCTGAAGTCCAACACTACAGACAAACAGGGCTGAGATCCAATCAGGAGGTTTGGTGCCTAAATAATTCCTGACTTGTATGGGATCAGATCCAAAATGTAGATTCAAAGTGAAATTCAAAGTAACCTAGGAAAATTGTTAAAGACTTATTTAAAAGTAGCATGAGTTAAAAATAAAATTTTATTATATATTACATTTTACATATTACATTTTAGCAGACTCAGTAAAATAGTTCCAAATCTCACAGGTGAGTGGGTATCCACACACATTTTAATATTATTAAGGAAAATGTGCTTTCATTACAGTAGTTTCCTTGAGATTGAAAAAAAGAAAAGAGAAAGAAGAAAAAGTTACCAAATTTCCCATTACTCAAGTGTTTATATTCACCTCGAATTTCAGGAAGGAGTCTGAAAAATCACTTCAGAAATCTGTCTTTGACTGAAACAAGGTCTGCAACCCCCTGCGAACGTTACACAGCTCCTCTTCTTGCTGTACAAGAAAATCACATTTATCACTTTTATCACTGACCACATTTATCACATGCTTTTGAAAAAAGGCAGATTTTATTTAATGTATTGCAATCCTGGTGCACTGTGCATGCTGCTTAACATATCAAAGATAACACCTTTCAACATCAAGGCTCAGAACTAAACGAGTCCATTCACATCTCCCTGTGGCTCCCATCACCCAGGTAAGGTTTTAAATACAATGAATCAGTGACATTTGCATTCTGACTAATTTGTATTTTTGATAGGGGGCTAGAAATCAAAATTTTAGTAATTTAGTGTTCAAACTGCCAAAAATAAATAAAAATGAGGACAAGATAAATTTATTTACCATTTCTTTTAGAAATTTCTCTTGGAGTCCTTTTATGTCTTCTTTCAGCAGATGCATCTACAAAAAGACACTGAATGCATCTCCTCTGCTCACAAGTGCCACCACATTTCCAAGCAAACAGTGATATCCCTAAATGTGTCATAACCAAGAGATGCAGATGCACATGAAGCCACCTGCCTATGGAAAAGGATGTTTTACATTTTTTCTTTCTTGGATGAGTAACAGCAATAAACAAAGCCACAGAATCCAGAATAACTCCTGATAACTGCACACACCTTGCAGTGGGTGAAATCTAGGCATAAACACTGAATATTGTGAAATTCAGGGGCATTTTGTGGCAAAAGGTAAAAAAAAAATATTATGTATCATTAATATAATGCTAAGGATAAAATCTTCAGGGGAAAAAAGTCAATATGGTATCTGTGGGTACAACTGAGGAATTATTAAAATGAGCAAGACAGAAGTTCACCATACCTCTGAAGTAAAAACATTTTCCTCACAGCCAACAGAATGGTAGATATTCTTTTCAAAGGAAGTTTTAAGAATCTGAATTCTAAAGAAATAAAGGCAGTTCAAACAGCTTTGCTACATAAGGACTTCCTACACAGAGCACAAATACATCCCATTGTTGGGAGTCCATTTGCATTTAAAGCATGGATAAACATCCCCACCACTGTTACTGCTGGAACAGCCCCTCAGGTATGTGAAGAAATTTAGCTGGAGAATAATTATATTAACATTTTAACCTCATTTTCTCATCAACCATCAAGAGAAGAGGAGTTGTGCTGATCTCCCTCAAATGAACAGAACACAAATCTCATCCCAGGATTAGTGAACCCTACTGACCTCTGCCGCTCATTTTTCATGTACGTACTGAAAGTGTGGGAATGCTTCTTCCAGAAGGTCTGGGGAAAAAAAATATTAAGAGCTAATCAATGGGAACTGATTTTCCAAACTAAAAGTCATTGATTTCTAACATGAACAAAATGACAACCACAGAGTCAACACAGAAGGGGCAGGAGCTGGAAAAACCCAGCCCATTAAAGTACTTGTAGGAGGAAAAACATACAGGAATTCATACAGTGAATGCATGCAGGAAAACACAGAGTGGCCTTGGGATTCTAAGAGCATCCTGACACCCCAAATGCATTATTTGAAATTTGACCCAACTAGAAACAGAAAGGTAAGGGTTTTGAAAATCAAAATGAATGATATTAAGTTAAAGGTGATGTGAATGATCTACAGATTCCATGAGAATTCCCTTTTACCCATGATCAAACAACTAAAATACAAACCGAGAATTCTTTTTCCATGATTTTCAGGGACTGAGAGTCCTTTTCAAATTTCTCAAGTTCCTCAGTGAGAGTAAAATGAAATTTGTCCAACTGCCTGATCCTACCAAAACAAACCAGGTTACTTGCAGAAGGTGCTCACTGCATTTTAGGATGTTTTAACAGAAATCTGCCGTTGCTGACCTGCATTCATGGAGTTGGTAACTCATTGTTGCCAAATGCTGATGGGCAGCTCTCAGTGTTTGCTTACTAAAATTATCCATTTTCCGGGAGCGGGTCTAAGAGGGTGTTTTAACATGAAATTCAGATTATTTGCACTTCAGGACAAAAAAAAACACCAAAAAAACCCCAACCCTGTAATATGTTCAGTACTCTAATTGCTTAATACCACAACAAACCCCTCTTTAAAAATGCAATTGTGTGCAAGCTGTCACCCATATCTTCTTGTACCCCCCAAGTGATGCACATGAAGGGTCTTGCCTCAATTTTCTTGGTTAATTCTTTCTGAAGCTGCTGACAAATGCTGATGGTTGAGCAGTCAGGCCCCCAGAATTCCCCATCCAAACCAGAGATGTCAATTACAGATTGAGTGGAGATACTTTCAGACACTGCAGAGAACAAAAGCATAACATGAAATTGAGTTTTATAAAGTCCCCAATCTGAAGTTTGCACAGGGCCTAGGACAGCTTTTGTACTACATAAATTCATGTCACCAATCAGATGGCTGAAACCAGCTTCTATTTGCATATCAGTTTTCTGACTTTTTATATGGATCCAGTCTCTGAATATTTAGTGGTTTTTATTTTTGCTTTAACATGTGAAGTGCCTTTTTATGGATATTCTACTTCATTGTTAAAACTTGAATTTGTGACATTATTTTAAAACTTTGCAGCCAGTCCATGACCAACCTCTGTAAGTAGCAGCATCATCTGTTTTAAATAATTTTTTGGGCTGTAAACTTATTCTTCTCCTTCCTTTCTTTTCCTCCTCTTTGCTTGTTTCTGCCTCATCAGAGCTGCTTTCTGTGGCACTGTGATAAGTTCGTTTGACGAATGTCTGTACACTTGGTCCTTCAATAAACATGGAAACAATGCTGAATTTTAGCATTATTATTATTTAGAACAATGAGATGGGAGGATAAGGAAGATTTTTATTGACATATATTGCCCATATATGCCAAAAAACCCATTTTTCTTAACCCTTATGGGTCTTCTGTCCACAAAAGAAGTCTTTTGCTTTAAATTAAATGTCTGTACCTGACTCATTCATGGGGGAATAAGGCTCTCTAATCCAAGACTGTATTCTACTCCTGCTGGAAGCAGACAATGGGGATGGTGCTACACAATCCTAAAAGAAAAGTCACTGATTTATTTATTGGCTTCCAAATTAAATTGCTTTTAGAAGTCTCCATCAGAAACTCACATTTATGTTGTGAAAAATAATTTATTTTTTATTGGAAGTCACTAAGAAAATATTTACTCCCTGTTATTTTTCTAAAGTATGAATTGTAGCTGATCTTGTTGGAATACAATTCTTTCATTGCATTCATATGATAAACAATTATCTAATTTATCTCCAACATTTAAAAATTAACTATTAGCAAGTCCCAAAAACTGTGTTGAATACTGAGATTCATTTCCCTTAAACCTCAGCACCTGGAAAGGAGCTAACAGATGCCAAGCTGCAGCTCTCTTCTGGAGAGCAAGGAATGTACAACTCACCTCTTTGCTTTTAGTGTGAGGTTTGGTGGGGTCCTGGAGTTTGCCTTTAGCACAAAGTGTGTCTGAAAAGCAAGACTGGAGACTTGAATCCTCATTGTTATTCCCTGTTTCCAGCAGAGCTCCCTTTACATGTTTTCCACTGTCAGCTTTATATGTTGTTAAGCTGGTCTACACATGAAGAAAAAAAATCATTATTGAAAGGAGATGTCCCTTAAAGCTCATGACATGTAAATTGATAAAGCAAAGAGCTGCAGGTCTCTTCTGAAGAGCAGAGAATTTAGGAACATACCTCTTCCTTATTTTTGGGGATAGGTTTAGTGATATCCTGAAGCTTTCCTTTAACAGAAAATGTGTCTAAAAAGCAATGTTGGAAACTTGAATCTTCATTATTTTCACAGGTTTCTGCTGCAGCTCCCTTGGAATTTTTACCACTGACAGTTTTGTATGTGGTTAAGCTGAGCTGCACATGAACAAAAAGCCCCAAACATTGAGAGGAGAAGCAAAAAACAGTTGGCACTCTAGGGAAAGGTTAATGCTCTTACCAAAGATGCTTCATTTAAAACTGGTGAGAAGCTTTTCCTTCCAAATGTCAACTTTGTAACTGCTGTCTCAGGGGACTGAGTTACACCCAGCCTTTCCACACTCTTGTTTTGTGGACAGAAATTACTGGGAGAGGTTCCTCTCTCAGAGTTTAGCATTTCCCTGTCTTCTGGTGTTGACTCCTGCAGACCAAGGGACCTCTCACTGGAGCTGTGCTCTGGGCTGACATCTCCTGACATCCCCTCAGCACCTGGGAAACAGTTCCTGCACTGTCAGCACCAGCAGTGGGAGTCACACAAAGCCCCAGGCTGCTCCCTGCTCCAGCCCTGGGAATCTCCAAGTCTCAGATGTGTGGAATTTGGCACAGGCCTTGCCCTTTCTCCCTCTGCCACTGTTCCAGCAGTACCAGATTTGTTCTAACACTGACATGATGTTTTTTGTATCACCCTGATATCAAATAACTGCACCAGCCTAACTGGAATTATGGGATATCTCATTTCAAAAGCATGAAATAAATGTAAAATTGTACTGCTGTGATAACCCTCAATTAACCTCCACCTCTTGACTCAGCACTGCTGGAAATTAAAAGTGAAAATACCTACATCTCATGGTCTCAAGGGAGGCAGGGCTCTCAGCTGAAGGCATTTCCACTTCCTTCTGCTCTGCAGAACTCCTGGATTTGACCAGTGCTTTCTGCACATAGTTATCCACTCTCTTGGGCTCCACAGGTACAATCTGCAGCACCTTTGGCTGCTTGTAATCCTTGTTTGCCCCATTCATATATTTCTATTAAAATACAAAAGTTACATAAACATCTTTGTAACCACAGTGTCCATAAAAGATGATAAAGGGAGATATAGATTTACTATCTAGATACCATTGATCAAGCAGAAGGACCATCATCAGAAGTACTTAAATCCATAAGCAGATCAGGTTTTTCAGCATCAATAAACACTGAATTTCTTTCACTCAGCACATAAATTTCTATTCTTATGAACTACTTAACTACTGGAGGCACTTACTGATGTTCCAGGATTTAATGAATGAAGTTTAGAAACCTTTCCACATATATTGACATGTTATGCTAAAAAAAGGAAAATGTTTTTAGCAACCAGTGGTCCTTTACTAAAAATCCATTTGGATATTCAGCAAATGTATTGACACAGCATTACCACATCAATTCAACATGATTTGGCTCACTAAACCCTCCCACTGAAGGACATTTTCAAAATATTGTCACATTTTCAAAATACAGCACACAGCAGTTCTTTGCAGCAGAATAATTCTCACAAATAGAACCCCAAATCTATTATGACTAAGGAGATTATTTAGGACTGATTTTCTTAGCAGCTCAATACTCATCATTAAAAAAGGGGCAATATTAATAATAATAACATTAACTTCAATTTGCTTATGTTGGGAACTTAAAATTCAGGATTACTAAGTACAAAGCAAAGCAGAGTTTATTTTGAAAAACATGGCAGGAATGGATTTTTAATAACCAAGTGGAACTGCACACCTGTATTTTGGATTTCTCCTCCTTAGAGGTGCACGTTGGAATCTTTTCTTCACTATCAGACTCAGAACTGGAAGGCTCTTTGTAATTTTTTGTTGCTGCTGCTCTTCGAGGGAGTTTTGCTCTGGTGGGTTTTACTTTCATTGCATCCATTTTTGAATTCTGGGGTTTGCATTTATTAATCTTTGGAAGAATAAAACCATTTTCAGTTAATGAGGAGGATTCATACATACATAAAACAAAATGGCAGATAACTTGGTTTAATTACTTGAAACTAAAAACGTTTAACTTTACCAAAGCTCAGAGAATCCAACTACTAAAAATGGCACCCAGTGTACCAAAATCATTCCAACTCACTCATGACTGAAACCCCAGCTAAATATTATAGGAAACAAATAAACTGTATTTAACAAATGATCTGGGAGATATGTCATATATTTATGAAAAAATATTTTAAAACAGTTTCTGGGAGGAATGAAAAGAATTTTAATCTATATTAAAATTCTAGTTACAAATTTACATCTACCTTTTTCTTATTTGTATTTTTGCCTTTAGCTTTATCCAAGTGGCCAGCAAGTTCAGAGGATTTATCTGCTGCTACAATACAAGAAGGTTGAAAATTCAGGAAAATATTCAAATGTTTGACATTATTTTAGCAGTAAAATAACAGAATCACTTTCATGCCCACAAATTGATTGATTCAGTAACTGCTTTCAGCCCATTGTTTTGAAAAAGACATTTTTTTAAATGACAAAAACTTGTACCTGTCCCATCCTCCCACAGTTTTCCACATTAAAATACAGAATTCACGTAAATTGATCTTCATAAATTATTAGAACTAATTTGAAAATTCCTTATGCTTGGAAACAAGACAAAAAAATATGTGATATCTGCAACACAGCACATGCCATGCTGTGCATTTTGTATCTATGGACAAACATACTGCAGCATTCTTCAGGAATATGAAAAAAAATTCTTACTTTTGTCTGTGTTCATTGGTTTCACTGATTTTTTGGTTCTGCTGTAATCAGTTATCTGGGCTTTAGGTTTCCTCTTGGACTCCTGTAGCCAACTAATCTCTGTCTTGCTGTCATCCCCTCTGTTTTCTGTGTCTGAGTCACTAAAGAGATGCTTCTTGTCTCGATTGTTTCTGATCTACAAAACCCAAGAAAGTTCATAAGTTACTGATGAATTTTTATACATAGTCTGCTCACAGAATTGGTATTTAAAGGCAGAAGGACAAACTATGTTGATCCATAAAAATCTGAGCCTTACCTTTTTTCCTGCTTTCCCTTCTGTGGTGGATTTACTGATGGCTGTGTTCCTTAATCAGAGAAATAAAACCCACCTTTAAACACACATTTTTAAATGGTTGTTCTAAAGCTTTCTACTATTCCCATGATATCTGGATTAAGGATTCAAACAAAGGTACCTACTTTTGTTTCCACATTATTTTGGAATTATCTGTTCACTTCAAACCCTAAAGGTTATGTTTGTGTCCCAGTTTTCAGTAGGAGTACACAGTGACAACACAGCCCTTTCCAGGAGGATCATTAACCAAAAACCATCCCCCTCTACTCAGGAGTTTTTCTCCCTGTAGTATTCCACGAGGAGAATTATTTCCTTCATGGAACACATCCTTTCCTTTTCATCACCTTCCCAAAGGACAATCATGGAACAGCCTAGGAGAACACAGCGGTGTTTATTGCTTCAAAAAACCAACACAGCCAAGATATTCTTGTCCTGCAGCATTCCCTGGGATATTGTGACTGCCTGCTGGAGAGTGCAGGCTGTACTAGGATGATCAGCAACCACAGCAGAACATCCCACCCTTTTTTGTTTGTCTCTGGGCGAACACTCAGTTCAGTCACACGCAGTTCCTGGATCTAAAAATGAAAACAGAGAAGAAAAAATGAAGGTTTTCATTGGTTATAGAATGTGTACAAAATTAAACAAGCCACCAGCCAGGAACTGCTAAGGAGGTTTTTTTCTTAGTTTTTACACTCAGCAGTTAAGGGATATTAATTTCTATCTTCGAATTTATTTACTAGAGCTGACAATTAAAGCCAACAACAACTCACAGAAGCTTTCAGTATCTCAAAGCAATACAAGAGTTCCCACCCACCTGCTTCACAGCCTTCCCCAGTTCACTCCTGGGAGCCACAAGAAGGAAAACTGTCTTTTATCATCATTAGATTTTCTTTTTGCTCAAACATCTGGACAAAGATGTCTTTAAAATGGGGATTAGAAGGATGCCAATAATGTTACCAGGATAATCTAAGATAATGATACTCCTCACATACTGTTTAATTCTTAATTCAGGAAAAATATCATCACAGCCCAAAGGGGCCAGAATCTTAAGACAGAGGATATTGTTCAATATTTGAGAATGCTGGAGGTATATACAAGGCAAACTTTCTCCCCAATTAAGTTCACTATATAATTTGAATTTTCAGATCCTAATTACACTTTCAGTAGACAACATTTGACTGATTTCCTTTCTATTCTATTCATAACATATAAATTTCAGTTATTTCTTACCCCAAGCTTGATTGTAGGCTCATCAAACCCACTGATGTTAAAGTTGTAGACATCATCCCTGTCAAACAGACACAGAGATCAATTTTCTGACTGAATTAATGAACATTACAGCCAGGTGTGGGTAATCAGAAATTGTGTTTGAAAATGTAACTACTTACAGAACATGACCAGCAGTTATATTAAGAAAAGAAGCAGTTTTTAGGGTCCTGTCCTGAACTTCTTCCTATCCATAAATGAAAAGTTAGCTCCTCTGCCAATTTTGGACTGTGCATTCAGAGACTGTCATCTCAAAAAGCAACTTCTTCATCATGCAGATAACCAGGTTGATTAGCAACAGTTCAATATGGCAAAACATATCTGCAGTCAATGCATAATTAACATTAACATCTACAGGTACTTAATATTCAATGACATTTATGAACTTTCCCTTTATACCTAATGACTTCCACATATTAAAAACAATTCCAACAAAAGCACTAATGTGTTACCTTGGAGATCCAGGATTTATTTAAATGTGTCCTAAAATTAAAGATATATTCTATTTAGTATTTAACAAAATGTATGCATTATAATACTGCCTGTATAAAAAAAAAACCCCAAACCTTATCAAACTCAGTAAATTTATTAACACATTAAATACAACATCAATTATAAGATGGATTAAAAGAGCCCAGCCCCTTTCATTTATCAGTACATCACAGAGAGCCAGAGGCACACAAAGACTCAGCACAAAAGGAAGAGTTCACATCATACCTGTTAAAGCCCAGGGAATCTCTGGCCTTGCTCTTCTCATCACTTCTGTCTCTGTATCTGTCACTGATTTTACTGATCAGTGATTTGGCTGCATCTGCCATTTCCTTAGACTTTGGTTTCTATAAAAACAGTTTAAGACAACACCCAACAGAAGAACAAAGCTGCAAACAGAACTTAAGGTTCCCAAGACCCCTCCTAAACTTTATTATTTATTAAACTTTATTTAATCCCAACGGATTAAATGACACACATTTGAAAACCATTTTCCCTTGCATTACAGTAAACCCACCAATTCTGAACCACTGAAAATTGGACAGTTCTCTTAATTGCAAGTAGAAGAAACAAAGGTAAGAAACTCTCACTGTCTTTGACTGTTTTGGATTTGCAGTCTCTTTTCTGAGGAGAACATCAGCATCCTCTTGTGCAAGATCAGAACGCAAAGATGTGTCAGACACTCTGGCTGAAAGAAATGTTTTAAAGCATGGTTCAGCAGTGGTTTCAGTGTTTTTCCCTTCTGTATTTAACAGCTTCTGTTCCAAGTGACTCTCCACTGAGGATGGTATCAATTTAATTTTCTTAGTTATGTTTTTTTTCATTTGTTTCTGGAGAGGTACTTCGAAAAGCTGAATAAGTGTTTTTTGTCTCACAGCTCTTTCACTACCAACAGTAATAAAGGGAAAAACAAGCATCACTGCAAATTAAATTCTCTGAATCTGTTTTTGGGAGTAACAGTTCACCAAGTGTGACCATCACCTGCATGGGATGCACGTGCCAGTGATGGATTTGGATTTTGCTTGTCCACAGTTGTTATATTCTTCTCAGGAAGAGGGAATGTTCTTTTTTTCCATGTTTCAGTTTTATCAAAAGAAGTCTCCAAAAGACCAGGCAGCCTAACAAAGACAAAACCATCCTACTGTCAGAACTTGAATCTTAATTATCATAAAATAGGAAAATTATTATATCTGAGAGATATCAAAGCATTTTACATTGCAACAAAATATCAATTCTGATAATGCTTGAAAATTCTCCCTTGGAAGTGAGTGACAACAATGACTTGGAACTCTTTTCCAGTACTTACAAAGGTTTGTTGCTTCTCCCAACTGGCTGAGAATCAGGAACAATATCTAACACTTCATCTAAATGAGACATGAATTTGGTGTCAATTATTATGGCAAAAGAAAAAATTAAAATGATTTAGAAAGTAAGGACTTTCAATGCTTATAGAATTACTTGCCTAAAGTTTGCTTTTTTGTGGCCTCTCGTACAATTTTTGAGCCTTCTTCAGAACACATTTTCTACAGTGGAATGACACCCAAAAGGAAATATTAGTGCAGGACCATAAGCAGTACAAACTCATAAACTTGTGCTTTCTCTAATAAAACATGACTTTCTGTTTCTCATTTCATGGAAGTGCTGTTCCAGTACCTTTCCATGTATTTTTGCCTCATTCCTGGTATCTGACTTCCTGATCTGCTCTGTTTCACAAAATCCATTGTCTGCTGTGCATCTCTGCCCACTCTAAAAAGCACAGGAAGTTTCACTGCCAGTTACAGCCCATAAAAGCCAAAGAAATGCTTTAAACAAAACATTCTGTACATGAAAACCTTTTCCAAAGCATGGCTGTATCAAAAAATGCTTCAGAGTGCCACAGTCTGGGGCTTGACCTGCATCTGAGCAAGGCAGGCATTCACAACCAGAAACAACATAAAAATATTATTTTATAGTCATTGTTTAACAGGAAGAAAAAATACTCAAAATATACTTAAACTGCAGGTCAGTGACACCCATGTAGTTTTGTTTTATAGTAGGGAATGCCTGATCAAAAATGCACTAAAAACCCAGTGCTTTAAATGCTGCAAGTTGAAGACATCAACATTTCACAAGCACAGCTGAATGTACTCTGTGCTTTATGACCATTTCACTACTGCATAATCGATTAGAAATTATTGCACACAACTTTCTCCTATTATACACAAAGGAAAAACTGAGGTTCCAGAAAAAGGAAGATACTTCTGGGGTCAGAACTGGTGAGGGAATACAAATTGGGCCTAATTTTGTTAGAGGTCAGTCTGACTTCAAACATGTTAAACCTGAAATCCAGAGGGCAAGAAAAGATAATGCAATGAAGCAACACACACTATTTTCTAAAAGTGACTTGCTGACTGTAAAACTCTAGCTCTTTAAAGTATGAATTTGGAACAAATTAGAAGAGAAATTAATGATATTCTAAGAACAAGACTTAGCTACAGAGGACATGCATACTCCAGGAGGTTCCTGGTGGAAATTCTTTGTTCTGCTCTCATTTATTGCATCATTGTCAGACCTCTTAGTAGAGCTGGTCATTTCCAAAGGCAATTTAAATCTCCCTTTAAAAGGAGTGGCTGAAACAAAACAGAGATGTGTTAGAACTCCACCAGCTCTCCCATTACACAACAGGAAGAATTTTGCCCACAATCACAGATATTCCATGAACACCAACAAAAGCTGATGAGTTTTGCTCCCAGCCCCTTGTGGACCTTTAATAATTCCACTGCTTCCAACTCTGCTACGTGGAGATTAAAAGCCCACAGACTGTGGCTGTCTGGAGGCAAAAGCAAAGCTTGATACAGGCTGGCTCTGGTAGAAAATACTTGGTTTTTATGTAAAGACTTCACTGCAATGCATTTTTACTGAGTTCTCAGCCAGCTCCAGCACCTGACAGCTGCAGAAGGGCCAGGGGACCCTCAGCTGCTGGAAATGCAGTGCAGCCCCTGTCCCACACCCTGTCTATGGACCAGCAGCAAGGAGCCCCTCAACATTTTAAGTTTGAAGCATCTGCTCAGGAGATTTGAAAAGGAGATTCTCCTTTTCATTTCCAGCTCTGCCAAGGATCACAGCTCATGCCTGAGTTTCACAGTCCATTTATAGTGTATTTTTACCCTGAGAGCAGTTGCAAACTTACATGTGCTGACAAAAGACTGTGGACTCCTTGTGGACACACTTGCAGCTCCAGGAATAACCACAGATGCTTCAGACACTTTCCTTTTACGGGATGGAGTTTTCTTGAGGAACAGAAAGAACTTGGCCTAATACACTGATTTAAGGATGGCAGCACAAGAATTCAAAAAATTTATTGCCAAGAGTCTCTTGACACTTTCCATTACTGGAGTGTCAATTGCTGCTGCTGCAGACATCAAGTTAAGGTGATTTCTATGCAGTTATATTTCAACAAAATATTTTTAAGCTGAGATTCATGGGTTTTGTTTTACTAAATTAATTCAGTGAAGTATGGGCAAAGCCTGTTCCTTGTTCACCAAGGGATTCCCTGGGGATCCTCCAAAGCTACTCACTAAGCAGAAACAGGTTTATGAAGTCCAGGTTTATTAAGACACCCACTGCTGCACCATGAAGACACAGCAATGTTTCAGCTTTTAGCAGTCTCTGAGGCCATACTTGACTGTTCCATACTGGGACATCTGAGCATATCCTCAAAAACTTCTCTTTAAAGAGAATTCTCAGAGCATCATGGCCTAAAGATCTTTAACAATTCCTTTTTATGTCTGTCACATTACACGTAGTTTCAAAATACTAACAAATTTTCTAGCAAAAGGATTTTTATTGCTTAGTGTCAAGTCATAAAAAACCAAACCCTTATTACAGTACTAACTATATTCCAACTGTCAAATAAGAAGGGATTTAGACTATTAAATATTACAAATATTTAAACTGGTGAGGGAACATGCATTTTCTCTCTACTTTTTGTTTTGACAATCCTACTTACCTTGGAGGAATCGCCTCTGAGTTTTTCTTGACTGTTATTTTTACTCTGAGTCCTCAAACTTTCAGGATGTTGCTGAGTTTTGTATTGACCGAGTTTCTCCTCCTCCTCTCCAGATTTTTCTTTCAAACCTGGTGACAACTGACTTTCTGGTACCAGAACCTACAGAATGTTTTAATTTCCTTTAATTTGTACACCATATTTGGACTTTATGATGTTTTATTTTTATACAAACACACAGAGCAACTTCTTCACCCTAAGTAACACATCCCTCACTGGAGATTCTGATAAACTTCAGAGGTTACAGACTTTCAGTTCGAAAAACTTTCAACTTAATTGCTAACTTTGTTACAAGGATGGGTTTTCAAGTAACAATGCACATAAAAGAACTTGCCCTGTGCATATTTGTCTGTCTTATTCTATGATTTGGATATTAATATCTCCCCCAAAACCCAGTACATACATACTGGACACCACTTGCCTGGCTTTAGACATATCTATACTTACTGATATTTTAATGTCTTCGGTTTTACTGTGAATGATTATAAATTATGAATAATCAGACTAATTAAACAAGCCCAAGAAACCCTCTCAGCACGCTGAGGTACAATACCTGTGATCCACTTTCATCAAAGACAATGTGGACAGTTGTTTTGGCTACTGATGCAGACTGCTTCTTGCTGAAACCCTGCAAAGGGATAGAGTAGACACTTTGCTCTTATTTAAAACAAGAAACAAAATATTTAAGTGAGGTCATAAGGGTCTGAAATCAGATTACAGAGGAAAACAGATTTTACAAATTCACAGCAGTTTCATCCCTCATGGGTTCCTCAGTCAGACTTCAGGTCAAAGCAGTTTGTTACAAGCAGCGAGGAGAAAGGTGTGGCTTGCTAAAAATGTTTTACTAAATAGGTAAATTCATGAATGTTAATTGCACTGCAAAACAGGATAGCTCATGAATCACTTCTGAAAGTATTTGTAAGCAACCAGGTCGTGTTTCTGGAAGATTAAATCTACAAAACTGGACACTAAAATATGATATTCTCTCTCCAGCCAGTTCATTTTTGTTGCAATTAGTTTTCAGTCTCGGAATGAAAGAACCATTCCAGGTGACTGGGTCCAGCCTAATCCATGTCCCCAAGTGCCAAATCCTCATGTGTCCTAACCCCAGTGACTGGGACTCCACCAGTGCTCCTATGCCAGGCCTTGACAACCCTTCCAGTGGAAAGATTTTCCTAAAATCCAACCTAAACCTCCCCTGGTGCAACCTGAGGCCATTTCCTCTTGTCCTCATTAAGCATCTTTGCCAAAGCTTAACACATTCTGCTGTTCTGTTGCAGAGATGTTAAGGAAAAAACTCTTGGGATGGAGAGATACCAATAATCACAGCTGGAACATTCATACAGCAATGAGATATTGAGGTTGAATCAATTAAAAACTATTCAAAAAGGTGTTTAAATCTTACCTTACATTTATGAAATCCATAAATCTTTATGGTCACATCTTTGATTTCCAAGATAGAATCAAAATATAAAAGAAATTTCTCTCCTTCAAGAGTGCCCACACTCATTGGGCTTTTTAGATCTATTGTCAATAATTTCTTTGAATCTTTTTCTGGACAAAAACAAAATTTGAAAAGCAGTTTCATTTCAATTTAACAGCATCTCATATAATCTTTGTCAACACATGACACATTCTTCAGTCCAGGTACTAAGATTAACATTTTATTTAATTCCCCCTAATCTACAATAATTTTATTAGTAAAACAATTCAAAATTTAGTTTTTTAGAAATACTTAATCTGTACATGATTCCACAGAATTTTCTTTGGAAGTTACTTACTATAGCTGCAAACAAATTACAGGTATTTACTGTTCTAACAAGTTCAAAAGGAACATTGTTACTTGTCATTGTCTTATGCCTTAGTTTGTATTGAAATAACTCTAAGATATGATTACTAAATTGATTTTCCTAAAATCACATCAGCCTGCCCAAAGTGCAGATGTGACTGCAGTGCAATTTTGTCCCTGACAAACACAGTTCCTACAATATTTTAAGTGAGAATTCTGCTTTGCTAGAATTAAGTCAGTACTTGAATCAATTGGAAATTAGATTGAAAACCCAAGTTAGAATACAAGAACTGGTCCCATTTTTGAGTTCAAATACCTTCCAGGCTGTACATGTTGACATCTTCTTCTTGTATAATGACTGTTTCCCACTGATGATCCTTACATGAAAAATACATTTTGAAAAATAGGAAAGTATTATATTATAATTAAAAGAAATCCAGTGATCAAAGTCATTCAGTGAGGACAAATTTCCAACTTTTTAAACCTCTGTTACACAGAGTGACAGGAACTTGTGTTTCACTATTGCTCACTGTGCACATGTTAAACTATTTCCAAACAGCATTAGGAAGTCATTACTGTGAAATTATTTGATCTAAATATCAACAAAACCTGGATTTTTTTTACCCCCATCAAGACTGGAATGCACACAAAAGTTCAGCATATTAAACATAAGGAAATAAAATCTGACACACTCCAGGGAATGTGTATTTGCTGCCTCAGGACAACCCAGTGGGAGACAAAGCTCAGCTTACTTCATCCTCTGCTGCCACATAGAAGGAAATACTTCTGCTGCCAATGTTGAAATCAATCCAAAACTCTTCCAGATTTTCATCCAATGGTATCTGGAGCTAAAACAAAAAGAATAAGATAAAACAGTAACAGCAGAGAGCACTGATTACTACCAGCTAAGAAGCTTCGTGTTGGTCTGAACCCTGACAAACTTTCAGTCCATGCCTATTTGTATACATCTGAAAAAAAGCAATTTTCTTATTTTATCTCAACTAGAAGAAAGAAAAATCTTACCTCATACTTATCAAGAGCTGCTGATAAACATGGGAATGTAAAAACCCTGTAAGAAAAGGACACTTTTTCAAGTATTCTACAATGCTGTAAATAAATTTTGCAGATCTGAACATAGCAAATGCACTGTGTTTTCACAAACTTTAGAGACTCAGAGATCCCAGCAATCAAAGTAATTTTTTACCCCAGGGAGATAACTGTTTGAAATGAAATTTAATCACAACATAAAATCCAAAAAAAGAGAAAATATATTAGCATTAAAAAAAAATCAGTTTTACCTTCTTTTGTCTCCAAGCATGCCATTCACCTGGTTAAGAAATTTTCTGCAATCCTATTAAAACACAGAAAAAAAAATCTTAAAAGATTTGTAAAATGGAAGTTTCCCTTTCTGGAAATATTCCTCATGTGACTTACTGTCTCAAACTCTGAATCTTTAATTCCTTTAAATGCAGCAGACACAAACTCCATGGGAAACCACTGGGAGGCCAGAGCTCCCCTTTGCTTCTCTGACACCATTCTGCACAGAGCTTCTGTGATGGCCACTTGTGTGTCATAGTCTGCAGCACAACATAATTCACAGCAAGAGCAGATTTTAATAACTGAGGTGGAAAATATTCTCAGGAAACTGGGTAAGCAGTGCTGAGCATTATCTAGATCCCATTAGATCCAGAGATGTAACCCGTAATTAGATAAAAGAAGGATGGGAATAATGATGACTAAATCAGGTATTTTTCAAAATGAAACCAATCAAACTATCCAGGACTGTCAGAGCCACACCAGGTGTTTAAACAAGAGACAGTTTTCAACTTCCATCTCTCTGAGCTGGGAAATTGTTGGATACCAAAGTGATCCTTGAGGGAATCTACTACTACCCATGGTCACAGCTCACAGCCTCAGAGATTGACATCTTTATCATTCTTCCTATTTGAAAACTCTCATTCTAGAGAAAATCAAAAACCTCAGTGAGTTTTCCATACACTGAACACACAAAAACATTCCAGCTTGCAGACTGTTTTCATGCAGTATTTCTATTTTTCACACAACCCTAACCACAACATTCTGCAGCCTCCAAGTGCCTCCTCTGGTTTCTCTATGGGTCTGCAGCTAATTTTGAAGAAGCTCAATACTAAATCAAGTCCCATGCTCACCTCCAGCATGCAAAATTGTCCTCCCCATTTCACTCCTGCCAAACAAAGGAACACCAGAGAAAAGGTTTATTATAAACTTTCAATACATGACACAAACCCCTGATTCCACAGAACTTTAAGATTTCCAAGGGGTGAATACCTCTGGGAGCACTGCTTGGGGACCTCAATCACCTGACAGATACAATTTTGATTCTATTTGCTTTTCTGAAGTGCTGTACAACCATTTCCAGTGTGAGCAGCCCAACCTTCCAGTGAGTGATTCACTGTGCTTTAAGCACACCCTCACAAATGGGAATTTAATTATTTTGTGACAACTGTGATGGGGAGAAGCCTGATTCAGACTGGGAAAGAGGAAAACTCAGGCTTCTAATGGAAAGTAACCCACGAGAATATATGTCCACTACCACTGAGAACTCAACAGCAAGTGCAGAAGTTGAGTTAAACAGGGACCAATCTGCACAACAGCTTAGTAAAAACTGCCTCCCAACCCTGCAAATGATGGAATGATGTAAAAATTATACTGAAGATCCTTTACATGACAAGTAACATCTCCTTTGTAGAAAGTATCTTTTTCCTGGCATCTCGAGGGATCTTGTCAAGCAACAAATTCAGTTTTTTTATTACCTAAGAAGAGTGGAAAAAAAGGAGCAAGATTAAATATAAAGTTTGTTAAACTTTGAGTTATTCTTATTTTGGGCCCTTGTAATGTATTTCGTACCACTGAAGAAAGCAACAGGCTTAAGTGACTGCAAAACAAGAAAATACAATGAGTTCTACATGACTTTGGCATTTATCTTACTAAAACAACCTCAATTTCAATAAATTACATTAATTCCAATGGGAAAAGTAGTTATTCAACAGTTGTTTCTGATTTGCAGGTTAAAATACAGAAAATCTCCCAAAGCCAGAGTTCTGTCTGCAGTTGACTGCTGAGTTAAAGTGTACCTTAAATTACCATTAAAAAGCCTTTGTTTTGGGGATGTAGCCTTTGCTACAAGACTTTTTTTGTAACTTTCCCTTTCTTTAGAGGGAAAATCCCCTGACAACCCTAGTAACCACAACAGGTTACTAAAATAAACAGGAAAAATTTGGAGTGTCCTGGAAGGAATGCAAATTTCCTGCAAGTGACTAAAGAATTTACAACCAAGAACCTTAATCCTATTTCCAGCACTTGCAGAGCACATTTTTCCTATGCTTTTATACAGCTTCCTCACCAGAACTTCAATATCACTATTTTGTAAATTGATCTTAAAAAACCCCAACAAACTAACAAACAAACAAGCCCCACCACCACAGGTGACCTGAAACAGCCCCAACATATAAACAAGAAACATTCCCAGAGAAACATTATATAATCCCTCTGATCCTAGAGCACTACAATGTTCTCTTTTTTGTAGCATCTGCACAGTTAAGTAGCTGTCTCCACAAAGTCTGTGAACACACTAACCAGGAAACTGCTGCTTAGAAAGAAGGATGTTTACCTCCTGCTGAACATAAATATTAATTCTTGCATCAGTGATGAGGGAACACGTTCTCAGAACAAAGTTGTCTAGTATTTGCATTTTACCTGACAAACAGGAAAGAAAGAAATCAAAGAGTTGTTGAGAGTATAGTAGGGTGTTCCCTCATAAACATTTGGGAAAAGATTCATTTTCATTTAGAAATAACATACAGCATATCTGTCCTTTTATAAAGAACTAGTGATATGTAAACCAGAATTGTTATTTCTATTTATAGTAACCATATTTCTATTCCTGTGCATCACTGTGTAATTCCCCTGGGTAGATTATTAATTTTAAATGTAATTGGTCAATGCTATAACTCAGCTCTCTGAGACACAGCTCAGGTGCTGGGATTTATCTCCCCAGGACCAAGGAAATGATTCTTTCACTTTGATCATGACACCAAACAGTCTGTAGGGACCTGCACACTGAAAGGGAAGGGCAGGGTGACATTCACAAGGACAATAAGGAAGGATCACTGGGCTGTGCTGAGCTGTCACAGAACCTTAGAAGGAACTTTTCTTAGGAATAACTCAGTTCATTTGCCATCTCGGAGACTTATTGTGCTTTTTTATTACTGACAACAGCAAGTTACAAGGAAATCTGTCCATAGAGAAGCCTCAAACCAAAGCTGACATCACAGGAATGAGAAATGGGGTACTTTGTGTGTTCTGAAAGAGACATTTTAAACTCTCATTTCTGCTTTTTAAGCTCACCTTCAGGTCTGCTATCACACAAAACCTGCAATAAAACAACCAAAACAAATCATTTTGATTAAGAAAATATTACAGCATAAAAAAATTAGGCAACATGTACCTGAAGGAAGTAATCAAAAAGCATTTAAGATTTTGAAATTATTTTGTCCTTAACAAAGAAACCAAGAGATGCTCTCTACTAACAAGTCTGTTTTCCCAAAATTATATTTCAGTTACATTTACAGAAATTATTTCGCCAATGACAAAAAATTTTATGAAGAGAAGAAAACTTACATATTTTATGAACTGGGTTAACATACCAACGAGTGTAATAAAAATTTGATCAAGATGAAAATTTTTTTGCTCATTGAGCATTTACTGTAACTGACTTTTTAACTTTATTTCATGATGCCAACCATGAACAGAAATTGGTATGAATATAGCAAACTGTTTAACCAAATGATCTCTAATCCATTTCAGAAGTCATTGTAATGTTAACTTTAGGAAGATATTAAATAGAAACATATTTAAAGTCCTTTTATTGCTAAACTAGTAACAATTACTTCAACAAATTTTATTAACAATGTATTTTTACCAGCAACATGATGAAGAAATCTTCAGCCAGACTTGTAAGCATTTCATTCTTTTCATTTCCTCTGAGGACCAAAATTCCTTTTAACTTTTCAAACCAATTGACCATGTAAAGGGAAAACAAAGGTAAATATTTTAATAGCCTGGAAAAGGACAATAGTCTGTATTTTACTTCAGTGAAACTATACAAACTCTACAATGATTAAAACAATAACAGCATCCCCACTCTGCTGAGCAGATGTTAGCCCCCGACTGAAATTCTTCACTCAGGCTAAACAAAATTAGGTGATTTCAAGGACTTTTCAACACAAAAACTGGAGATCTACTTTGACACCTGCCACCACAGACAAAACAGCTGAAAATGGATTTAGAAGTTCATAAGATGCTTTATGGTTTTACTTATCCTTCCAACAAGACCGTGTTTTATCATTGCTGGGAGCCCATCTTCTCCTGCTATGCTGATTTTATTCCCACATTTCTGGAGAGCATTTAGTAAAGTAGAAATGCTTTTGACTTCTTGCTTGTCAAGTGCCTGAAATAGAAATTACAAAATAAAAAGAAATCTTCATCAGCCTCTTCCAAAGATGGTGTAGATGATTGTGATGCAGTGATTACTTTACCCAACACAGAAGCTTGTCCAATTTGTTGACAAACTGTTTGCTGCATTTGTGAGAGACATTTTCACATTCTTCTGTGGCCAGAAATTTTTCCAAGGATTGGAAATCCTTTTTTCCCGTAGCTTCATCAATTAACTTTTCAAACTGTAAGCAATATACCAAAGCAACTGTATTACTGTATGTACCACATCTAATTAACACAGATTTGATGCAAGGTTTACACAATCACCTGCTGCATTTGAAGCCAATATCCTGAATCACAAAACAATTAAGTGTAAAACCTTAAGTATAGAGCACCCTAATACATTAATCCTGCAAATGCTTACGCACTCAGATTTTAATTATTTACATTAACTGGCTTTTGTTTCCTCATATTACAACTAAATTCCTACAGAATGTTTGTTGTATCAATGCCCCTTACTTGGTATATTTAGTATTTTATGCTTATGAGTTACCTTAGCCATTCTGCCCCTTTATTTCTAAATCAATTACAAACGGATTTCAAAATTTTGATCTTAAGTATCACCTCAGTTAATTAAATGCTACTAATTAAACCAATCAATACTCATATCCTGCTCCATCAGCACATACCTGCATCTCATTCCTGTCTGGCATTTTTGCAATTCACCAACTCAGCTGTAGAAAAGGAAACAATCATCACACTTTAAAGAGGTTTTGCAAACACATTGGGAACCAGTCAACATATATTAAAAACTCCAAAGTTTCTCAGTGTATCAATGGGAGATGATGCAGGGAAAAAAGAATTCTTGATTATGCATACAGCGACAGGCTCCAAAGCGACTGTCACCAGCTAAAAGCAAGATCTGGGTAACAGAGGTTTCTGAAAAGTGTCTCAATACTGAAGCACAGACAAAATATTTGCTTTGTCAAACATTTAAGAAAAGCACCAAATCTGTTCATGGTTTGTATAAACTATTTTACACCAACTAAACCATGCGCAGTCAACAACGTGCACCTTTGGTCTCCCGTCCCAGAAATTATACAGAGAAAACAGATAGTAATTAAAGATAGGGAATGACACCTGTAGAACATCAACTAGGAACACAGCCTAGC
>VYXD01001002.1:1513505-1530331 GCA_013397195.1 Hylia prasina | reverse complement strand
GCCCCTCGCCGCCCGAGAGCCCCTCCGGCCAATCAGCGCCCGGCAGCGCGGCCGCGGGCCAATGGCGAGGGACGAGGGGCGGGCACTGCGGGCCCTCAGCGCGGCCGGCGGGAGCGTCCCCGCGGCGCGGCGGCCGAGGCGCCGTGAATTGCCTTTGTCTACAGCCGCTCTTTAGAGCCAAGTTCCGAGCACACACAGAAATTACTGGCCATGACTTGCTAAACCAGTCTAATTCATTCCTATGCCTAATTTAGAAACGCTTTCACTGCCCGAGTAAGTGCAAAGATACGCTCGGTTACAGACCTGCTGTGGGCAAAGGGCTTCGACTGACGCCTGTGGTCTTTATTATGCAGAGGGAAGTGGATAATGCTTAAGTGGAATCCAGCCGTGCACTGGATAACGTGCTTAAATGAAATCCTGCGGTAGTGGTAATATGTTTAAATGGAATCCGACAGTGCCAAAGGGGGGATTTACCTGTAGTGGAGTGGTACTGGTGTGTCTATTGCCGTATCACAAATACAGATGATAAAATTTATCATGAATCTCACATACTCCAAAAGAGTATTGAGACATGTCTCTGTTTATACCTAGAATAAGCAGCAATAGTGGAGCATCTAGGAGATAAGTCACCTTTCACAGCAGGAAAACCTGCAACAATTGTAAATAAAATAATACTGCTGATTCCCTGAAATGAGAAAGATAATACTATGAAAGAAAGAAAAAAAAGAAANCATTCTGCCCCTTTATTTCTAAATCAATTACAAATGGATTTCAAAATTTTGATCTTAAGTATCACCTCAGTTAATTAAATGCTACTAATTAAACCAATCAATACTCATATCCTGCTCCATCAGCACATACCTGCATCTCATTCCTGTCTGGCATTTTTGCAATTCACCAACTCAGCTGTAGAAAAGGAAACAATCATCACACTTTAAAGAGGTTTTGCAAACACATTGGGAACCAGTCAACATATATTAAAAACTCCAAAGTTTCTCAGTGTATCAATGGGAGATGATGCAGGGAAAAAAGAATTCTTGATTATGCATACAGCGACAGGCTCCAAAGCGACTGTCACCAGCTAAAAGCAAGATCTGGGTAACAGAGGTTTCTGAAAAGTGTCTCAATACTGAAGCACAGACAAAATATTTGCTTTGTCAAACATTTAAGAAAAGCAACAGATCTGTTCATGGTTTGTATAAACTATTTTACACCAACTAAACCATGCGCAGTCAACAACGTGCACCTTTGGTCTCCCGTCCCAGAAATTATACAGAGAAAACAGATAGTAATTAAAGATAGGGAATGACACCTGTAGAACATCAACTAGGAACACAGCCTAGCTATTCCTGTACTAAATAATACAGAAATAACAAATACAGGATTATTTTAATTACTTCTTCCAACACAAGAACACAAGGGCCTCCGCTGAGGCCCGTGCTGGCACCTCACGGCTCTCCTGTCGGCGGCCTGAGGAGGAACACAACTCCCTTTTCGCCAAAGGAGGCGCTCAGGCCCCGCTGGAACGCCCCGGCCCCGCNGAAAGAAAGAAAAAAAGAAAAAAAAAAAACCTGCACAGAAAGTATTTTAAATACCACGAGATGTCACTGTAATGCAAGAAAATGACAAGTGGTGTGAGAAGTGGAGTATCTGCACTGAAGAGCTGGGAGTGAGCAGTGCTGAAGCAGATTTGTTAAAGAAACCTCCTAAAGACAAAACTTTTCATGAGGAACTTGGAGCATCAGAAAAGGGAATCCTGAATTGCACTTTCCCCATACGAAGCAGAAATAATCAAAGGCAGTTTGAAGTCGATGCTTTCCTTTACCAGTGACATGAGCAAACACAGAGGCTGAGCCTGTCCAGCCTTCCTCATTCTCCACCAAAAGAGAAGTGAGACAGTCCAGAAGTGGATCACACACTTTCCTTCCTGCAATCTACTCTGAGATTACTTCAGCTCATTTCTCATTCTGTAACATTAGTCTATTTTGTTTGGTTTAGCAGTGAAATTATTTAGCCACAGTCATTTCAGGCACATGCCGAAACACCAGAGAAAAAGCAATCAAAACTCTTTAGGGTAGGGTGGCACTCTTTAGAGGGATTCTTATTCACTACAGTAGCAGAAATATTTATCCTTATTACAGTTAATGGAAGACATTGTGCTGGCCAAGGTATTTTCAATCTTTGGCACAGCTGGTGTGTGTGAAGGGTCAGAAGTGTTGATACCAACAGTTTGAATATCAAGTGAATATCAAGTTGCAGATCTGAGATCACAGGGAGAGAGAAGTCAGTACTAATGTTACACTCCTGTTGCCAAATGAATAATCACTTGGACTTGCAGTTCTAACTCTACCAGCTGTAAATGCAACTGAACAGTGATGATACACTACATTAATTGCTGTACTGACTGTAGATGCATATTACTCTGATTACATTTTGCAATTTAATCTTTTTCTTTGTAAAATAAATACAAATAAACCATGAGTTTGAAACTAAATGTAAAAATACCATCTATATAAAGACAAACCTGATAGCTGGATGTTTGCAGAAAAAAACCTACCATTTTCTTAAATAATCTTTCATTTCTGAACAACTTAATACAGACCTGCCCATGTATGTAAACTGATTTGCAATAATTAGCACTGATTAAAAAGTAACTGGTAATACATATTTTTATTAATTATGTCTGCTAGTTAAATGTCTGCATTTTGCTTTAGGAGAAACCTGGCAACAGATAATTCCAATCTTCAACTCTATCAAGACTGACTGCAATGGAGCTGCATTTCACAGGAGGATAAATCAGGCACTGCATAGGGACACTCTTAACATGGCACAGGTAGACAGATTTTCATGAAACCTCTCAGGGGAAAGAACCTGGTTTGGGAGGAAAAGCTACAGCAAGGAGAACTGAAAGAAAAGAAATAGAACAAATAATAACACAGTTGTGAGGCCCAGAAATAAGTGTGTTAAGTACAGTCTAGCACAGATTTGGAAAGTGCAATTTGAGGAAAACCCCCTTCTTCTCTTCCATGCAGCTGTATTAAAATCAAGTGGCAGCCTTTTTCCAGAATTGGATCTCAATCCCGCAGGCACAGAATTCTGAGGTGAAAGGACAACAGACTCCACATGGGAAGTGGCAGCCCCATCATCTTTGCAGATACATACACTAATCACTGTATCTTTATCAAATGCTGTTCATTGTTTAGCAACTCCAACCCACCTTACTTTCCAGAGTATGTTACTCTGTCAGTGACAACTCGACATTAAGTTTCTTCATGAGCTTTCTTAGCAGGACATTGACAGAAACAACAGAAAATTGTGAAAAGCTTTTATTTCAATCTTCTGTATTACAATAGCCATAGTTTTATTATTGCTTTTTAAAATTAATTAAGCACTTTGTAGTTTTACAACTGCTGGACCTTTCTGCCCAGCATATGCACTTCATTGATATACTGTATAATGTACAACCCCCTTTTCTTTACATGGATTTCATGTTTCTTTAAAAAACATGCTTTAAAGAACCTTGAAATTGTGGACTACTAGACATTCATTTACTGTGTGACAATAATAAATACATGTTCTTAAAAGTGCATTATATGGTGATAATCCTCATGAAGAATTCACTTTTACAAAATCCTCATTATAAGGGAAGTGCTCAATTTGAACACAGTGCAAGCAGTCAAGTTGTCCTGAGAAGATATAAATGTGGTGTCAGTTTACCTTCATGACAGGTGCATATTAGCACTAAATGGCTTAATCCCATTTTTGTCAACCAGAAGCCATTTGATCATTATTGAGTGTGGCAGGAAAACTCAAGTGCAAATATCAGCTCTGCTGTGACAGGTGTCAGTACTGGTGTGAAGGTTTAGCAGCTTAACCTGGAGATGGCTCCCAGCTCCACTGAGCCAGCAGTGCCAGAGAACTGCACTGGCAGGAACTGAGCTGTCAGCCCTTTTCCAGCAGTGCAGACCAGCACAGAGAGCAAAAGGAAACTTGGAATAATGCTTCAGTGTTTAGTATTCAAGACCTTGCCCACAGCAATACCCTGAGAGGTTGTGGAAGGAAGACAATAGAAGCCCAGCTCAGACTGCTGAGACATTTATTTCTCCACCCCTCTCAGATTGTGCTACATCTGGCATGACCCTTTCTCCTGACAGCCTCAGCTTTACAAAGTCTGACCTGGCCAAAGGAACACTCAGATCTGACATTTGCTAGTACATGACAGTCTGTCCCAGAAGACAGCAACATCCTTCTGGCATGAAAGCAAGTATTGCTCTGAGCTCCAGCACCCACTGTGAACTGGAGGGCTTTTTATAGTGTGCTGTGCTTGCTGATGGAAGAATAACTAATGTGGAATGGAAAAAGAGGGGGGAACAATGCTTGAAAATAGTGCCTTTTATTCAAGTACTTTTATACAAGTACTTCTGTGCATGTGTGTGCATGTTCAGATAGGTCTGAGCTTCCTGAGTACTCTGCAAAAGGTGCTCAGCAGCTCACAGAATCCTCATTCCTGACTTTGGTTCCTCTGAAAGCCAAAGACCAATGGAATGAGGCAGCTTCCTCACTTGAAAGCCCATCTTTGCTAAATGGGCATCACAACAAAGAAGCAGCATTAACTTGCCAGAAAATTTAATTTTCTTGGGGTTGCTGCACTTCCAGAATTACTCAGTGGACTTTTCAGACTAATATATAATTGGCCATGAGTTGCTTACAACTGTGATTTTACAAACAACTTACGATTTCAATAAATAAGGACCAATCCAAAATAAGATGCCCAAGTAAGTGGCTTGACTTTCATAGCACAGTCCTAAAACAGAGCTCTTCTAATATCTCCAGCCAGCCAGCTCTGAAAGTCTATGCTGCACATATAAAGCTACACTTTCCATGCTGTAATGATTATGTATGGGAACAATTATGGACAAACTTTTACTTAATGAATTTAAGCCTGCTGCAAATTTTAAACCACACTAAAACCACAGAACAAAAATAACAGAGCAAAAAGCAGCAGAAGATGGTCTAACAGTGTTGCTGAAGGGATTCTGTTTATGGGTCTGTGTAAGTAGCAGTTTACCACATCAAGTGCTTTCAAGTTCCTGCTTGTGTTGCAAAGGCTGCAGTCTTGGGAGTTCAACTGTTTTACAATGGCAAGCAGTTAAATAAAGAAGTCAAAGCTGCTTCTGCAGTAGTGCTGGAACACTGGGCAACAACTATGATTCAGGGTTCTGGAATGCTATTCCAAGCCCCTGTACTCTGCTCCCTCCACTATTTCTTTTCCTTATATATATATATATTTGTATCCTATCCATTTCTTGATCTATAATTTTACCAGTAACAGTGATAAAATCATGAGCATTCATACAGTGCTTTGATACCTTCAACTGCACTTGCAACACAAGTCCAAAATTGGTCTTGTTTCCCTTAGTAAAAGCAGGTGCACCAGGAAAAGACAATTTCTGTACCACCACCTTGAGAAAAACCTACTTGGGCATCACTTGACCAAGGTGAGGATTTCCCCAGGCAGGTCTGCCTTACACACTTTGGTAACAATCACTCCTACTGCATGGAGAAGGTAAGAAAAGGCACCTTTTGTTTTTTTCCCAAGGGAAACAGAGGGTCTGATGGCACATTTTCATGTATGTTTTGCTCATAGTAGCATTTAATTTCCAACTCATATATTAATGGAAATGTTTAACGTGGTTACAGCCTTAATAACATATGTATATAAATACAAGTACTCCCTACAGTGTCTGTCATCCAAATTATGCATAAATGGAATAGTGCCCTGACTTGGTGAAGTAATACAAACAAAATTAGAAACAAAACCAGTAAAGCCACACTGTCCACTTAGAAAACAGACAATAGAAAATGGTAGGAAAGATCAGTTAGAAACATTCTATGCAACCAAGAGTATCACTAGCAACAAGAAAAGTGTTGTTTTGCTCTCTGGTAGCCTCACAGCATTCCTGGGAACCATTCTGCAATGAGTCATACACCCAAAAAACCCCCATGGCCTTTCTATGATTGTATATCACTACAGATTTTGGCCCTTTTAACTTTCCCAGAGGTTTAGAGCAGTTTGTACAGGTCACTGGCTGCTTCCCAGCCCTGGGACACTTGACCTTGACACTTGGTTTGGCAGGTTTCAAAAAGAAGACTGTTGCCATAGGAGCAGCGAGCCATGCCAAGGGACAGAGTGCACGGAGACTGACAGCTGCTCAGCACCACTCCCTTTGCTCAGATGAAGTGGATCCAGCTCTCCTCACATTCCTTCGGCAGCTTCAGCGGGTGTGTCCGGCACCTGAGGGTGTAGTTCTTGCCTCTGTTGTTATCCCAGTACTCCTGGCCGTTGACTTGGTACCTTGCTGCAAACTGGACGAGAGTGCTCAGCTGAAGGAGGAAAGGAGGCACAGGAAGGAAAAAAGTGAACACATCAACTTGATCCTGCCCATTTTTCTCTGGGATGCTGCAGTCCCAACGAGCACACACCTCATGGATGCTTTCCCACTGGTTGAAGGTGTAGCGCACGGACACCTTCTTCTCAAAAGCAACATTCCGAACCTGGATGGTGCCACTGAGCCCCAGATCTGAGCTGGTCACCCGTTCCAGACACACCTGCTGCTCCTGGAGTCGAGATGAGAAATCCAGACAGTCCGCAGGCTGCTGGAAGTCAGGGACCAAGCATTGCATAGTAAACTCCAAGTTCAAGCTGCTGTACCAGAGGTCTGAGTTTATGGAGAGCCTGGAAAGGACGTGCAAAGGGATGGATGGATCCTCCCCGGTCTGGAAGACTTTGACTTCAGTGAGCTCCAAGCCTAAAGCATCGGCAAACCTGACCCGGCTGCGGCTCTGGCAGCCGGGCTCCTGACACTGCGCTGCTGCTCTCTTCCTCCTCTCGGGGGATGTCGGCAGGGACCTCGCTCGGCGGCGGATGATGGGTCGCAGGGCCGGGTCACAGCTGGAGGAGGTGTTGCTCGGATGATTATTCGGCTGGGGATTCTCCTTGGCTGGGGCACTGCTCCAAAAAGTCTTGCTGCTACTTGTATGGACTGCTGGGGGCTGCTGCTGCCCTCGTACCACTGCTCCTTCTGCCTTTAACATGCTCTCATAGAGGTCTGAGAGGTAGCTGGGATTTCTCTGAGGAGCACGCACTTCCATTTTTAACTGGTGACAAAAAACCAGCGTTAACACTGCAGGTATGAGCACTGCCCTTCTAAAGCACTTAATTTGGGGACGGTACCCACAGTAAGGTCTGAGGTTATCGCACTGGATTCAGCAAGGATCACCTGGAACCACGTCACCGTCGAAGGAAGGGCAGAAGCCTGGCAGCTCTCAGGGCAGCCGGCAGAGAGCTGGCAGGAAGGCGTTGTGCGGGAAGCTGAAGGCAGAGTCACTGGCCGATGAACTCGAGATCGCTGTGTTGGCTGGTGGTCCCCAGGCTCAGGCTGGAAAGGGAATCAAGGCTATCACCGCTGATACTGGAGGAGCTCACACCGAGGCTGGAGAGCGACTGGAGGCTGTCGTGCTGGATGAAGGACTCCAGGCTGTCGGAAAGGTCGCTGGAGGCGCGGTGCGCGCCGAAGCACCGTGTGCCGGAGCCCCGGGCGAGAGGGGCCTGCAGGCTGTCCTCGCTGGCTCCGGCCGAGCCCGCGTTCCGGCGGCGGCAGCAGCAGCACGAGCAGGGGGGACACTCCAGGCTGTCACACTGGATGCTGGGCGAGTCGAGGCCGGGGAAGGCTTGGAGGCTGTCGGGCGGGAGGGAGCCGGGGCTGCTGCAGAGGCTGGAAGGCGGGCGAGGGCTGTCGAGCGCGGCCGCGGCGCCAGGCTCGGTGTCGTGGCTGGCGGGGGACGGATCCGCGTTCGGGGCCGCCACAGCGCCCATGGGCGGCGCGGCGTCCGTCCCCTGCAGCCCGGCCACGGGAGCAGCCCCGGCCCCCGGCCGGCACCGCGNGGCCCCCACGCTCTGCGCTCGGGCGGTGCTGCCGCTGCCGCTGGCGACGGACGTGCAGTAAGGGCAGGTACCAGGCCGGGGGCGAGGATCGCCGGGGAATGCGGTGCGGCCCCTAAGTGAAGGAGTGGCCCTTGCGGAGCGCGGTGACAGCGGCGGGAGGGAGCGGAGCGGAGCGGGCCCGGCGGGCGCTGCGGGCACAGTCTGCGCCTGCTGGCACTGCTGCCATCCACCGCGGGCACTGCCTGCCGTAGCCGAGGGCACAGCCTGCCACCGTCCCGGGCGCTGCCACCATCCCGGGCCCCCGCCCGTCGCGGCCGCTGCTCTGCCCCGTCCGGGTGCGGCGCTCCGGCGCTCCGGGGCTCGGCTCCGCTGAGCGCGGCCGGGACAGGATGCGGGGAGGTGTTTGAGGGATAGGACGGGATCAAGTGTAAATAGATACGGACATTAATATGACTGTAAATACATAAACAACACTGCAATAGAAGTAAAGGTGGGTCAGGAGAGCTGTTTGTCACCTGTCACATTTGCAGAGCATTGTGAACCCCTGGAACCGCGCAGTTTCTTGGTACGGGAATGCAGTTCCTCGGAAGTAAAAGCAAGCAATGAATCCTGCTCTGATTATTTTTAGTAGGAGCTGATGAGACATTTGTTTTAGAAAAAGAAAAAAAATAAGTATTGGATACAAAATTTGCATATATGCATATCGCAAGAGCGCGTTTTGTGGCACAGAAAAGACAACTCAGCTCGCAGAGCACGCGGGGGGTTGATCATCTGCTCTCCATAAATTGGGAGCAGGAAGGAAGAGCCACCCCCTGGGCTCAGGCAGCGCCTGGAACTGCGCAGGCTGAGCGATGGGGATGAGCACATGACACTGCCCGGGAGCTCCGGGAGCACGGCCGTACCCTCAGGTATTTGCATGGACTGGCAATAGTAAATTGAAGGATGCTGCTTCCCACTAGGCGAGTGCTGGGGGAGGGGACTGTTTTCCAGTACAGTTTGGGAGCTGATTATGTTTATCTCACTGCTTTAAAAATAGAATCACATCGGGAGGATTTTGTTTGTCGCCAGCATCTCCCGGACGTGGGGATGTCTGCGTTGGATACAGTGTGTTTTGCAAAGCCAAAAGACTGGAGCCGTTTGAAGATTATGTAACAGGAAAGGTGCGGATCGCCTTTGGAAAGAGGAATAATGGGACCAGGCATTCAGGAATATCCCTTATTACTGCACAGAGAGACGCAGCTAAAGGAAAGCCACAGCCACACCAATGAAAACCACAAAGGAATGGTAAAGTAAGGAAATTAATTTCTCTTTATAGTTACATGGATGTCAACATACTGGCCTTAGTTAATAAGTGCCTGTCTGTCCTGTTCCCACTGCCGTGCTCTCTCCTGAGCCCAGCAACAGAAATGATTGTGCAGGATGATCGTGCAGGTCACAATGTCACAGAGGTGACTGCAGCAATGCTGGAGGCACAGGACTTAGTTTCATTCTTTTATAAGCTCTTCAATTGTGAAATCATATGTTTTACAAACAAAATCTGACTATACTGACATAAAAACTGGGAACAAGATGTCCAGCCTGGCAAATTAACTGAACTGCAGTAATGCTAGACTAGACAGGAGAGCACAGTTTGATTATTCCTGTCTGAAATGATATTTTAAAGCTTTCCATTTGGAGATCAGTAATATTTCTTGTTTGTAGAGCAAACACTGTTCTTCTTCATACAGAATATGCTGATTTATTTATTCTGTGTGCTTACACAGAAATGTAGCTGGTTTAATTGAGGAAGCATGTTTTAGTTCTAAGCTGCCCAGATCAGTAATGCCATTCCTTTTGCTTTCATATGAGCTTTTTCTCTTAATAATATTTTCACAACCCCATTATAATATGAAATAGGGAATTTTTTCATGCCTTTGTTGTGAAATAGTTTGTATTAATACCAGAAGAGACCTTATGCTCCCTGTTCACTTCTACTCCTTATCTTCAAAGGAACAGTCCTTTAAATTTTGTTGAGAATATGCAAATGGGAAAGAGAAGCAAGATTTGACTTGCAGTGACCTTCATATTGTAATTCATAATTAATTGTGGTAAATTGCAATAGGAGCACCTACCAGGTACTAGAAAAATCAGTAGTTAAATATCTAGTCTGTAATATTTATTATCTGCAAAGGAGCTTTGGGATCCTCTGACAGAGGATTCAATATATGCTATTATTATATTACGTGATAAAATTATTCATTTTGCATTAATAATTTTAAAAACACAGCAGTGCATTTATAGTATAAAAAAAGTAAGAAGTGTCCATGGCATAGTTCTGATGAACTTTAAGAATAACTGCAATCAACCCTTTTTTAAACTTAGTTGCAGTCTAAGCTTTTCTTGTATTTCCACTCTGACACTCATATATGCTGCTGTTTATATCTGATACTCTATCTGATCCTTTGTGGTTACAGTAATGGAAAAAGCCATCCAAGCACCAAAGGACTAAGTAAACCAATTTCTTATGCGAAATCTCCTCCTGGAAGATTAGGCAAAAATGTATCAAGTGCCATTGAAAAGGTAAATAATCCCCTTTTCTAACATAAAAAGGGTACCTGCTCTAAGTCAGCTTCTTAATAACATCACAAACTTTCATATCCCTTCAGGTTTCCCGTGACACTCAAGATGGTCACCAACCAAGTGTTTTTAAGAAGGGAAGAAACCAGCTGGATGGCAATAATCAGTCTAAAAGGTGATTTTATGTTATCTGTTTAATTTGTAGTAATTTCAAACTGGTATACAAAATGCTTGGGATGAAACTGGGGCTGCTGTGTTTTGCATTTGACTTCACTGGCTGAGAGTTCAGCATTTATGACAACAGCAAATTTAAGTTATCAAAACAGCAAATTTAAGTTATCAAAATGGAAACCTCAGGCAAAACCATAATAAAAAATAAAGCCAACAACAAACCAGTAGTAGGCAGTGTTACCTTTACCAGCAATTATTGATTTTGCCTCATTACCAAGCTTCCATGCCAGTTTTAGCTTCAGTCATAGACATCCCTGTCCTTGAAGGGGTGGTGAGACCTTTGTAAGCTGCTGTTCAAAGGCACTGACCATTCTAACAGGACATGAACTTCCTCTTCCTTTAGGATCCCGAGTGTTTGCAGCTCACTGCACAGTGCACAAGGAGCAAAGAGGAGTCCCCCAGAAAGAAGGCAAAACGAGTCTTTCCTGCACAGGAGTTCCCCAGAACAAAGGCAAAACGAGTCTTTCCTGCACAGGAGTCCCCCAGAAAGAGGGCAAAACGAGTCTTTCCTGCACAGGAGTCTCCTAGAACAAAGGCAAAACGAATCTTTCCTGCACAGGAGTCCCCCAGAACAAAGGCAAAACGAATCCTTCCTGCACAGGAGTCTGCCAGAACAAAGGCAAAACGAATCCTTCCTGCACAGGAGTCTGCCAGAACAAAGGCAAAACGAATCTTTCCTGCACAGGAGTCCCCCAGAACAAAGGCCAAATGAATCTTTCCTGCACATGAGTCCCTCAGAAAGAGGGCAAAACGAATCTTTCCTGCACAGGAGTCCTCCTGGCACAAAGGGCAGCACACAAGAAAACTTGTGTAGGGCTAAGGATGTCCCAATGCAGCATTTTTATTGCAGAAAAAAAGAACAGCTGGGAAAGAATCATGAAGAATATGTTGCTGAAGCCAGTCCAGGCTCTTCGAAATGGCAAGCAGCATCTGTAGGTGAAATGTTTCTTGATTTTGAATCGGTACAAATCATTAAAGAAGATGCTGAGGATGATAGTGCCAGTGACCTCTCTGACTCAGAAAGGATTCCCATTCCTCCCTCTCCCTGCACACCACCAGAACTCATCCTCAGAGCCGAAGAAATCGACCCGGTTTGTTTGGAACACATCCCTGAAATGGGATTTAAAGGATCCGAATACTACTACCCCGACTTCCTCCCACCCCCTTTCAACTCGTGGGACTTGAAGCAGCTGGCCATCCTTGTCCACGTGGAAGGGAGGAGCGATTTCCGCCCCAAGCCCACGGGATCCCTGGAGAAATACATCGAGCGCCTGGTGCAGCTGGAGTGGCTGCAGATGCAGACGGTGCAGAGCGAGAAGGGCAGGGCCACCAGAGCCCGGCCCCAGACTGCTCCCGGCCCCGCCAGAGCCCTCAAGAGCCCCGGGAAAGGCAAAGCCTTGCTCAGCCCCGTGCCCCCCAGGCAGGCAGTGCCCCAGGAAGGTGGCAGCAGGCTGCCCAGGAGCTGTTTGGGTCACAGGGCAGAGCCCTGCTCTGAGGAGACTCGCCAGGTGCGTTCCCATCCGGGCCCCCCGAAACTTGCTGAGAGAATGGGATGTGCAGCCTCTTCTCAGAGGCAAACTGGTGATGGGAGGAGTGAGCTGAAGAAGAAACCGGCTGCAAAGCAGCAGCTTCTCAGTCTGCAGCCCCCCGAGAGCAGCTCTAAAATCCAAAGTGTTGGTAACATCAGACCCCCTAAGCAAACCCCAGCATTCCACGGTGCAGCTGCTCCCACCAAAGGCTTAAAAACTTACATGAGTACAAATCCAAAGAAAAATGGCAATGCCAGCAATTATGTTCCTCCTAAAAAACCAACAGCGGACAGGAAAATAAAAACAAATGGCACAAAGCAAACGCCACGCAAATTTCAGTGAGGGCAAATTCATTAGTGAATGTTGATGCTTCTTGACTGCTAGAAAGCATCTGGCCAGTGCAGAAGAATCTTCTTTTTTTTCACAGAAAGATCCTGAGAAAAATGTTCCTGACACGTGGTTCTGAGTCAGCACTGTTCATTTCTATAGATTTGACTTTAAGCCAGCAGGAAATGTTTTCCATGAAGGCAAGTGTCTTCCATTGGTCTTTCATCAAAAATATTTCTAATCGCTCAAGGAGGATAACAATAGCACAGTGTGAAGTTTAGAGAAGTGTAGAATGTCCTGTCTGCACCAGCTGAAGTCTGAGTGTTCCTTGTACTTACCCTGCTGGGTGTGAGGAAATAGGGTCCCATGCTCTTTCTCCTTGCCCAGATGTGCTTTTTGTAAGACAGGTTTGATTGTGGTATTTTTATAAAATAATGGAGCCTGTTATCTATGCAAAGTCAACTCTAATTCTTCGCAGATGATGATGAATTGGATTTTTTTGATGAAATAGATACTATTTTTTTGAGAAGAAGAATGGAGATAATGTTTTGAAATATTTTAATGCAGAAAGAATTCTTTTTAGGACAAAGTATTAGGGACCAGACAGCCTCAGTAATGACAGATTAAGAAAATGGAATGTGTATTTTTATACTCTGGAATCTTCACTGTGTTTACAGACAGCTTTCCTGGAAGTTCATTTTGTAGGCCTTGATGCTTTTTGTCATGTAGGGGAAATGACCAGATTTCAGATTGCACATGGCTATATTTGAGTAATGCAAACTAAGGCTTTTAGCAGAGACTGTATGGTTTTCAGAACTGGGAGCCTCTCAAAACATAAAAACCAGACTCTAGGGGAAGAATTTAAAGGGTGTTGTAAGTTCAAGTAAAGAAATATATTTTGATACAGAAGATACCTATTTTTAGTCACCTAAGATGACTCTTATTTATCCTGTGGTCCAGTCTAGCTTGGCTTCTTAAGGTTTAGGGAGGTGAGATGGGGAAATGTCCTACAGAAAGAAATTTTACAATCAGGATTGGGTCCTGTCCTTAGGCCTTCTGTCTTGTGTCTGAAATACAGGAGAATACAAAGGACACTTCTGAGAATATTCAGGTGTCACTTGATGTGTTACAATTTCAAATCAATCACAGCAGCTGGGGACAGGATCTTGTTAAGATGAAGTTCTAAAGAATGTTTTTTACTTTTCACTTTAAAATCCTGGTCAGCACACTTTCCTCCTCAGCCCCCAGTCCCAATCTTCATGAGAAGTGAGCTGAGGTCTGATAGACCACATTCTGCAAGTGGGTCCTTGACATTGTCATAGAAAATGAAAAAGTAGCAAATACTGAAGAGTACATTATGTATATAGCTAAATTGCACTTTTCTTGGTGAGCTCATCTTGGTTTTAAGATGCTTAGCTGTTTCTATCTTTCATTGTGCCTACCAGATCTTCAGCTTTGTAAAATTTCAAAGCATGAGTTTATATGTAGTTTGAAAAGTGAGAATATTAAGAAACGTAGTAATAAAGTAGAGTATTTTACAGTACATAAAAAAACATTGCTCAGGAATAGTCTAAGAAATATTTTTAGTGTTCTTTTCCTAGTCTACTGGAGACCAAATGTGAAATTTTGAATTGGTAAAGGAAACGAATGTAATAGACAGTATTACATTTCCAGAATCAGTATTTGTAAAGTTACACTTAATTTGAATTGTAGTTGCATGTACATTCAGCTCTATGCAATTCAAGTGAAACTTAATCTGAGATGCTCAAAGACCAGAGAAATTGGCTGTGTCAGAGGTGTGGAGGCACTCAGGATGGGACTGAACACCAGCAGAGGACCAGCACATCCCAGTGTTGCTCTTTCACCCTTTTGTTTTGGTCCAGCCTCATGTGTTTCAGCTTTTATAGATGGATGGTTCCTGCATCCAGTGCTAGTATTTCAAGCTCTGGCCAAATTCTACAAGCTTGCCTTAGCCAAATTTTCCTGATTGGCATGAACAGTAGTGAAAAATGGGAGAGCTGCTTTGCCAATGGTCAGGATTTTAATGCACTGTTGTAGTTCACTGTTACAAGCACCAAACCTGAGGTGAGCAGGATCCAAGCAATAATCAGAATAGGAGTCTTTTAAAACAAACTCTGTTCAGTGCAGTAAATAATTTAGCATGTTGTTATAGCATTGAATATTGCTGGATGCTAAATTTTCTAAATGGAAGCTTTCCTGGATTGTAAGGAGGGCATGTAGATACAGGCACATTTTGCATGATCACTTCTTCAAGGATAAAGAAACCCCATTTCAATCAGCTGTGACCAGAGCAAACGTGATTAGCACTGGGAAAAGTATTTTGTCACAGAGGTGGGAAAGTTTTAATGTTGTGTTTGTCATTTTATGGACACCAGTCTGTTGTTGGAGACTAAAAAGTGAAGGAGGTGGAGGTGGTGATGCCACTTTAAAGAGGTCTGAAAACCTGTTCATCACGGGGCTCCATGTGGGATCTGGCCAAGCTGAGTTTGTCCCACGTGATAATCACACTCATCCAATTTCTGTCATTCATTTGATGCTTCTGACATGCTTTGTTCACACACAGAAACAGAAGTCCTGTGTTTGCCTCAACAAACAGCTCTTGGCCTGAGCAGACCTGCAGGGGCTGGGTTTTATCCCCTTGCTGTTCTAACTTCACCGTGTTCTGGGCCTACACATGAAAAGAGCTCCTTTAATGAAGAGGACTATGGTTTATATTTCTTTCATTTTGTATTGCTGGATATTGTCTTTAGAAGCACTTCTGAACAGAGCAGAAAAATTTATGCCATCAAACACCTTCAGTTTAAAATTAATTACTTTACTTCCACAGCACTGTGTTTGTGTGGCTATTAGCCTTTTTTTTTTTCAAGGTTTAGCAATATGGATCTAAGCCTAGCACTGGTGATGCTTCTTGAAGAACAGATTACTGTGATGTGAGATATTTAAACAGAGTGATTTATTTTTTTTTTTTTTTGCTAGAGAATGTAAAGGTTTAGTGTTCTGCAGTATTACCTACAGAACAAATATGCTCAGGTTGTATTTTAAATAAACAGCCAGACTCTACTTCAATCACATCAGTATAAACTTGGAACAACTCAGTTCTTTTCAGTGAAATGACCCTGTTAGAAGATGTGAAGAAACACCATTTCACTCCAATATGTAGAAACTGCTTTCCTTAGTAATGCTAATGTATTTTTAGTGCATCACGTGAAGATATTTAAAGCAATACTGTTTTTCTCTTGCCGTGTTCCTTTTTTCTCCATTGCTTGCATCTCATGGTGAGGGCAGTAATGTTTTCCCACCTTGGTTTCAGTTGGACACAGCAGGATAATGCTGCAGGGAGGGCTGTGCTGATTCCATCAGGCTAAAGTGCCCTGTTTGACTCGACTCTGAGACCTGCCCTCATCCTGTCACTGTTCGTGTCTGTTCTGTGTTTCACTCATTGTTATTTGAGGTAACTTTTGTATTTGCTATTTAAAGGATCTTGTTAGAATTCTGAGAATTTTGACAGGTTTTTTTCAGCTGGTATGTGCTTTTTTGGAGCTGATACTTTACATTTCTACAGTATGAAATTGCCTGGAATGTACTATTTTTTGCCTTATTTTAAAGGTATTGAGCCTTTGTTGCTCCCATTGCATTAGTGGTTTTTCATCTGAAAAATAAACAGACCACGCTGTAAGGACTGAACTTGATTAACTGAGGATTTGCAGACCAGCTTTTGATGTTGGTATTCATGTATTCTTATTTATTTGAACTTTTTGTGGATATTTTTGCTAGTAATTCCATGGGAAAGTGATCTTGTCATTCAAAGGTACCGTATATTTGCTACAATAAAAGTGAGACACTGCCCTGTTTGTCGCTGAGTTGTATTTGCTTCTCAAGGTGGCACCACTGAATTTTCGTGGAGAAAATTCCAGTGTTGCAGTGTCGGGTGGAGGGGGTAGCTCAGCACATCGCGGCTCCTGCTGGCCAAGGGAAGCCATAAAAATACAGAATTTTCCTTCATCCTCGGGCAATTCCAGCCGGGATCCAGCAGGCAGGAACACCCGGACCGGATTGTAGCCGGAGTCCGGAATGGAGTCTGTACAAGGTAAAACCCGGACCGGATTTTTCACAGAGTCTGGAATGGAGTCAGCCGGTAAAAGTGAAAACCCGGACTGGATTTTTCCTGGAGTATGGAATGGAATCAGTGGGTAAGATGGAAAACCCGGACTGGATTT
>VYXD01001002.1:1494121-1513485 GCA_013397195.1 Hylia prasina | reverse complement strand
GATTTTGCCCAGAGTCCGGAAGGGAGTAACCGGTAAAGGGAAAAACCCGGATTGGATATTCCCAGAGTCCGGAATGGAGTCAGTCGGTAAAAGTGAAAACCCGGACTGGATTTTTCCTGGAGTACGGAATGGAATCAGTGGGTAAGATGGAAAACCCGGACTGGATTTCTCCCAGAGTACCAGAGCAAAACCCAGACCGGGCTTTTCCTGCAGTACAGAACAAGTATAACTTAGTTTCATACACAGCATGTTCATGTGTTCAGCTGAGGGTAATCCAGAGGAAAATAAAGGGAGGGAGAGTGAATTTCTTTATTTTCTCATGCTGAAAAATGCCTTTGTTTTGCTATTTCTATAATATTTGTTTCTTTGTGAGGTATCACACAATTTTACAGTCAGGACATTCCTGCTATTTGAGTTTTTCCTGCTGTCCAAGCCTTCATGTCCTGCCCTGCTATTTAGCCTGTTGCTGTTTGTGAGTTTTGAAAGATCCCTCCTGCCTTCCTGCCCACACTGACTTACCTGAGTGTGTTGCCTATTTGACATTTTCTTCTCACTTGAACAAGGAGTGACTGGAGAAGGCAGCACAAAAGAAATGGATGTAACAGAGAGAAAGATAATTTGAGTTAGTGGTGAGTGAAAGAAATGTCAGAGGGTGGCTTTATGCTGGTCACACCTGAGATGGTGTGTCTGTCTTCCAGAATGGCTGTTTCCCTGTTACAAGACATCCCAAGCAAGATTCCTGGATTGCTTCATACAGACAGTGGACAGAACACTGGCTCAGATAAGAAATGAGTGTTGAACCCCTCCTGTGTCAAGTTTTGTAAGCGCAGGAGAAAGAGCTTGCAACACTGGACACCTGCTCTGGCTCCAGCTGCTCTAAGCCCACATCTCAGAAGCACTGCCATTGAAAGCAAGGGATATATTTGATAGGAAAACATCCAAGACTTTGTTGAAAATACCTTTTTTTTTCCTTGATTGGATTGTCCTTCAGGTTGGAGAAGTGGGGCTGAAATGCTTTCTGTGCCTGAGCAGGGTTAAACTCTTGTCACCTGCACCTTTCTGTGCTGTCAGGGAAATTCAAATTCCTCTAGCCTTGTCCTGTGTTACCTGGCACGTTTACTGTCCTGTCCTTTGCCCTCCTTGGCCAGACTGCAGCCCTACCAGGCAAGGTCACTTGCCAGCTCTCTGGTCCAGGACAGATCAAATGCCCTTTCCTGCCCTACTTGTACCCTGGGGAAAGTTCAGACTCTGGAACTTATGCAGCTGAGACTTTCTGTAGAACCTTTCCTTCTCAGACTCATATTCTTCCCTGTACATTCCTATCTAATTTGCGTGCCATAATTTCCTTTTATTTCCAAAAGGGCAGTAGGAGCTTTTGTGCTGACTTGCATTGCTTCTTCCCTTCTTTAGAAAGTGTGTTACCAAAGCACACTGGAAGGGTATGGGGACATCTGTGAACCTTGCAGATACACTGAGGAGGGAGAAACAGAGTCCAGTAACTCCCCTTGCTCCATCTCCATTGGCAGTGAGGACTTGCCTGATGATTTTTTGAACACTCTGGGACCAATGTTTTCTGCTCTGGAAGAGATTTGGCAGAAGTCATCTCCATCACTCAGTTAATGTCAGAAGGCTGTGACTGTGGTGCTGCAAAGGCTTCTGGCAGGAGCAGTGACAATTTCAGAAGAAAAGGACCATCTGTACTTGAAGACATTGCAGTGTTTGGCCTTGCATTCTTCCTGCCTGCACTGTTTCATGTGGGCAGCCAAAAGCCTACTGTGTCTCGAGGGTCTGCTGTGCAGAGCTGATGGGGGGATTTTGGCATATTTGTGCATACTGACACAAATAGAGGATCTGATATTAAGGATCCTCAATTTGGTATGTGAAGGAGAAAAAAACCCCTGTATCAACTAGGCCTGAAATTCCAGGGAGAGTTCCGTATGGAAATAAGTCAGTTTTGAAGAGAGAAGCCAGTTAGACCAGTGTGTAGTCCTTTCTCCAGTAAGTGGCCTCTTTAAATCCAAGATTAAGTTTAGTACAGTGGCATATTTTATATCTTTTTTATATGACAATGAAACATCAAAGAGAAAGTTCACTTCTCTGGGCTCACACGCCTGGGGCAGCCCTGCACCATCCCTCCTTTAGCATGGAAGAAGCACTTTTAGTGCTCGTGTGTGTGCTGGCATCTGCTGGCTGTTGGTATCATGGCACTGCTGTAAATAATACCCTAAATGCTAAGAAATTGTTGTCAGACAAGGTTATCCCTGTCAGTGAAATAACTTCCTGCTCTAAATTAGCCCCAAGTGCCTCTGAGGGGGAAAACTGTGGGTTTCCTCAAGCACTGCTGATAAAACAGATGAAATTATAAAAGAGGGATGATATCAAATTTCCCTATCAGGAAACCACAGATGTGTTAGTTTTAAATTTTGAGGTTTGGACATGTCTAACTGTGTGTGATTGGCCTCTGCTCAGTTATGTTTAGAAGGCTGTTGGTCTTACAATACAGAAATGAGGAAAGAACAGCTCAGGAGATTGTGTTCTGCCATTAGCTAAGTTATACATGCAGGAAGTGTTTGAGTTAGTTACAAACCTTACTCCTGTTCTATTACAATTTTGTGCTGAAAGAAAAATGCTTTGCCTAAGGCAAGCACTAAGTCTGGGAGCTAAGACACTGTTTTTGTGTTTCAAAGTTTACTTAAACAATAAATTATGCTTTCACTCGGATATTATTAACTAATAATTCAAGGCTGGGAACTTCAGTCAAGTGTGATAAAAGAATTTGGCTGAGTGGCAGGCAGCCACATCCTCCTAAATGCCAGCAGCAAGATCTGTTTACACAATAAATCACTCCTGTGATAAACTGTCCTTAACTTACAACTCCAGATGGAACACTTCAAGCCAGGCCAGTGATTTAGCAATGCTGCTAATACCTGAGGTGACATTTTTATTGCAGATGATAACCATATTGGTGAGATTAGAGTTAGGCTAGAGTTATGTTTTGCTGTTTCTTCTGAAAATTACGCAAGGCTGAAAATAATCATGGAAGTGTTGTGTGTGTTTATTGCTCGTGTAAACTCATGCTGGGTTTGGAGCACACCATGCCTGCAGTCACCCAGACACGAGACATGATCAGACCCACGGCTGCTAATGTTGGTGAGGTTCTCTCTTGCATGGGACAAAAAAGACCTGTTTTAATGAAACCCTGTTTTCTGGAAATGAGGATGTTCCCTGGAGGCTCTCACAATTGCCCACACAGGTGGTAACATTCCGTAGTTCAGCTTCTTCGGGGATTTGAAGACTTGCACACACCGAGCTAATGCAGCTTCCCAGCACCACTGTGAGATAAAGATGAAGTGTTTGCACTTTAAAGAGCAGAAATTTAGGCTGAAGGAGCTGCTCTATTGACCACAGTCACACAGAGAGCCGTGGCAAACTAAGGAGTGGCACTTACCAATGGTGCTACACCAGTATCTTGCCTTTCACCAAGGATGTTGACCTTTGCAGCAGGTTTTAGCCCATTCCTTTTGGGCAGCTCTGCAGGAAATGTGCTCTGCTGTGGTCACATCAAACCAGTGCAAAACCTCTGCAGGCTGGGAGCAGTGATGGAACCAACCGATAATTGAAACCTTCATTTTACAGATAAGGGAGAGATACATAACAATTCTAAGTAGCTCCTGTAATCAAAAAGAGACTTGCAGAATGGGTCGAGATGTTCCGAATCCCCTTTTGTCACTGTATTAACTGAAGTATCATTACATTCATAATTCCCACCCAGGCCTGTCATTTATGCAACCACCTGGCCAAAAATATTGCTCTTTTTGTCTCACTAAGCATTTGCAGTCAGTTATTTGGTGGAGGTCCCATTAGCAAAATATCAGTACAAAAAAATGGGGTTTTGGGTAAAACATAAAATCTTCACTGAATATATCAGTATTGTGGGGACTGCAGTTACAAAGATCTTTCTGGTACAATCTACTGATTTGACACTGGAACTCCTGTTAATGATCACTGAATACTTTTTATGTAGGAATGACAAAACCTGGTACAAACACCCAAATAACCACCCAAACTGCTGAAAGCTGTTGGGAATTCTGTTGCCAACACAGGCACAGGAAATCTGTCATACATCAAGGGGGGATCTGGAACACAGCAGAACTCCAGCACTAAGTCTGGGCTGTAGGTATGTGTGTCAGCTCCATATGACAATTCTTTCTCCATCTGTGCATTAGGTTTGAGTTGACATTTTTCCTCAAAGGGGAGTGAAGGAAACCTAAATTAGATTATTAAACTCCCACTGTGTTTAAAACTAGAAACTCCTGCTTGAGACACCAGTAAGTTTTTAAAGGAGTTTAGCAGAAGGGAGGCCTAGGCTGATGAGGAACAGCTTCACTAATTGCTACAATCATAAAGGTTTGTTTAGAGGCTTTTATGAGGTACAATGATTACTAAGAAGTGAAAGTGGGGCACAAACCAGCAGATTTCTCCGCTACATCACACATCTGCAGCAATCACACCTTTAAGGCACTATTGCAGGCGGCTGCTCAGCTCTCCACCACGTGAGGCAACCCCAGGAGACAAACCAAGAGGGAAGAGCTGGAGGCAGCAGGTTTACTCGTGCCACACCTCGCACTGAGCATCGCCTTGGCGCCCCAGGCTGCTCCGTTTGGGCCTCAGCTGCTGCTGCCCTGTCTCCACGGGGTGTGAGGCAGAGCCATCAGTGTCCTGTCACCGAGGGAGCTCCCAGAGCTGCACCTGGGGCTGATGCTCTGTGCCTGCTGGCTGCACGCCGTCCCTGCTCTGCCTCACTGTAAACCTGGGCTCTGGATTTGACCTTTAGCACAGCAGGTGCCACGTTTCTCCCCAAGGCCCCTCTGCTTGTGCTTTCTATTCCCCAAGGCAGGCAGAGAACTCGAGCAGTGCCCCCAGGATCAGCCAGGAGCAGCCCCGAGTGCTCCCTGTGCAGCCATCAAATACATTTCAATGCAAAATTTCCAGCATCATTTTCATGGGTCTCCACCCTCTTCCATCATTGATATTCGCAATCTTTTCTAAAGAATGATTCAATTAAACCACCCATGTTCCCCACTAGAGGAGTCAGAACAGCTAGAGGAACTCCCCTAAAGTCGTGCCAGGTTTGTTGTTCTTTTTCCTGACTGATACCTTGGGAAAATAAGCTTAAATTTCCTTTCATGTAGTCTTTATCATGAAGAAAAGCAAAGACATGTTTTCACAAAAAGGCTGACAGAGTGGTACATGCGTGTTTATCCCCACACATTCTGAATTTCACTTGGTCAGAAGGCTGTGAGACAGGTGCGTGTTATCCATGGCCTCAGCCCAGGCTTGGCTCATTCCCACTGGCACAGGGAGTGTGTGAAGGCTCGTTCAGGGTCTGCTCTAAACTAAATACCTCCATGGCTTGCTGTTTTCCCACTGCTGTAGTGTTTCAATTACCTGTTCACAGTGAGAGCTCTAATCAGGACTCCTGCGAGCCCCCATTACTTCTGGCCCCTGCTGTGCCCAAGCCAGTGGGAGTCCCAGCAGCACAAATGTTTATCTCCGCACAATCTTCATCTCTCGCTTTGTTTTGCCTCGTTTATAAAGATCTCACTTTAAAGCAAATGACACACAATCAGTAAAGGGGAAATTAATCACGCTGGAACCAAAGTTCTGACACTGGGTTTTAAAGGAAACAAGAGACACTGATCACAGGCTGGTCCTACAGAGAGGGGATGTCAGCACGTCAGCGATAAAGTCTTTTTGTCTCAGGCAGAGAGCTTTTCCCTGTCTGCTATTTCCTCTGCTCTGCTGAGCAATGGGATCCCCTGGGATCTTTGGGCTGCCACAGAAGGAGTATGAGTTTTAATCAAATCTTTCTGTGCCAGTTTGGGGTCATTTTCTTCCCTTTCAAAGATCCATTTGTCCTGATTAAGGTATTACAAGAAGTCACTTAAAGGACAGATAAATGACAAGAGATTTTCTAAGTGAAGGGGAAACCACATGCTGAGAGGGTTATAATTAGTTCCTTCTATTAATGCCTTAGGTGTTGTTGTATTTCACAATCCTAATAATTAAACACTTAGTAGCAGAGTGTTGGATTAGTGTTTAAAAAAACCCCACAGACCAAGGGGGAGGCTTCTCTCAAAGTTTTCTGGGAGCAAGCAGAGAACAGACATCACAGCGTGTGGGAGTGGCAAAGTTTCCCAGCTGAGTTCAAAGGCCATGATCACCTTCAAAGAAACTGGAAATAGGCTTTTCCTTTTTTAACATGTGCTGATGCTGATGACTGAGAAAAGTGAGAGGTTTATGCCATTACAATGGCTTTCCTTTTCAGCCTGTAATAGCGCTTGGGCAGAAAACGGGTGACTGGGGAAAATTGAGGGAAGGCACATGCAAAGCACAGTCAAGCAGGTGCTGAACATCCCTTGCTTGTGCTGCTTCTGCTCTTTGCATTCCCATTATTTCATACTTTTCAAAAGTGTTGAGGAGCCTTCACAATGGAAACATCTGCTCCTGCTAGAGAAACGTGCCCCGTTGGCCTGGGCCTGCCCAGGACCCTCCTTGATGCCGTAACTCTCAATGACTACAGTAATTACTAAATTCTATCCTAAATGCACAGTTCTTTGGGACTGGACATTTCTCAAAAAAACAGAAGGCACTGGAAAAACGTGAATGTTTGGTATTTGAGATGCCCACTTTGTTTTCCATAACACTTGTGGTAGGAATCAGCTATTCCCAGTTACTCCGTGAGGTGTGAACTGAAACTCAGATTCACAAAGTATTTTTCACTCTGAAGGATAAATGGAGCTCCCATGAGCAAGATATCAGTACAAAAAAGTATTTTTTTTTTTGTAAAACATGAAATTTTCACTAAATATATCAGTATTGTGGGGACTGCAGTTACAAAGCTCTTTTTGGTACAATCTACTGATTATTTATAATAGTTGAACATGATGTGTTATTAATAATTCTGTAGTTTTTGAATTGTTCTAAATTCTAGAAAATAAGAAAAAAAGTTACTTCAGGGATTCAATTAGCAAATTATTTCAAGGCATGGATAATTATTAATGCTGCTCAATAGAGGCTTTCCCTGTGCAGAGACAGTTCTGTAATTACCCAGGAGATGGCATAAGTAGGCCAGTTATCGACCTCTCAGTACCAAGAGTTAAACCAAGGAAGGATTATTAATACCCTTTTTGAAAACAAATCTACTTACAAAATGTGTATTTTGATATGGTCAGTGGAGAGGAGGTTTTTTCTTAAGAAAAATCTTTTTCCTCATCAACATCACACAAGGAAAGGGTCAGTTAACAGCTATACAGCAGCACTGAGGAAAAGGGATGTGAAGTGGCCAATGTGAAAATCTTAAGCAGATAGTCTGATTTTTTTCAGATATTCTGATAAAGCTATGTCCTTTATATAGAAAACTTTCTGTTTGTCCACTGTTTTTATATGAAGAAGAAACAGCAGCAATGACTGATAAGAAATACATCTGCATTGTCCTGTGTCTAATTCATTCCCTCCTGTTTGCTTTTCCTAAGGGTTTTATTCAAAGAATTTATAGAAGTGTATGGTAGAGGACATGGTAGAATCCATTTAAACCGACAAATGAACACTTTCAAGCACAGAGAAGGAATTAATGTTTGCATCTGGACTTCAATATGTAACTTTCTATAAGAGTATTTTACATATTCTGATAAATATATTCACTGTCCAAACCTATCAAACCCATAAACAGAACAGATGCTCTGCACACTGTGGCAATGGATACTTCAAAAAAATAAAAAAAATTGAGATCAGTTTCCCTCTTTCCATTCAAAATGCCCAATTCGTGGCTCAGGGAGACATTTGATGGTGTCCAACTGCAGTTCCTGATGATGTAAATGTACTTGGGGTTAGTGTGAGATTTCCTAACCTGAAACCTGCTGCCTCTCACACGGAGGTTATTGTCCAGAAGGGAAACCACAGAGAAATGCAATTAAACAAGAAACCCTTCCTTGGACCTGGGGTCAAACCCTGAATATGCAGATGCTGAAAGTGATCTTGATAGACTCTGCAATCACTTTTTGTTTTCTCCCCTAGGCGTTTGCCAGGTGTCACAGAATGTCATAGTTGAAACCTCCCCTCACAAAAGGGCAAGAGCTGAGTTAGAGAAGTTCTTGCAAATCAGCTCAGTGATGCTGCAGCTCAGTCATGTAGGGGGATTTGCAAACAGCTGGCAAGGCAAGCACCACAGCTCTAAGTTCTGACTTAATTACAGGGAAGTGATAAAGGTATCATGTCTAGGATTAGGGGGGATGACCATATTAATATAAAAGAGAAGAAAAAATATTAAACTTGCCTATTTCTTTCAGAACTGCAGCTCACCAGTTCATCAGCCTTCCTGATCTCCATCAAACATCAGTGAATCTTAGCGATGGATTGTGTGGGCAGGTGGCATCTTTTAGTCCTTGACAGAGCCTGAAAAAAGAGATTTTAGTCCTTAATTAGGGCTTCAAGATGCTTCTGCAAGAAAAACAGTAACAGATAGACACGGAACTACTGTTTGTGCTCTTGAAATTTTTTTTTTTTTGACATATTTTGCAGGATATCTGTGAAAGGCTGGTTTGGGGGGGTTTTTTATGTCCTGTAATATTTGAATTCTTGCCCAGAATAGTTTCTACATAGCCAGAGATAGGAATCTCATGTTTAAAAGCATCCGTGTTTTTGTTTTCAAAACCATCAGCTATAGCCAAGAATATCATAAACCCACAAAATTTCAGTCCAGTTCAGCTTGTCACCTTGCCAAAAATGCTGCTTAGATTAATAAAAACACCATCAAACTACTTAATTGAATTGCATTTGGGAGAGATAAGGAAAAGAATACAAGGTGATTGTGGAAGCTGCACCAACCAATCTTGTAAAGAACATGTTGCAGAATTTTATATGGAAGAAATAATAGCAAACATATTACAAGGCACTGGCACTCACAGTTGCTCCTAGCAGAAAGGCAACATAAAGAAATGGCTTTTAGTGTAGAAACTGGAGTGTATCCTGGATCCTGCAAAAGCTGCTGACACAGGCTGTAACTGATGGAAAACCAACAGAACCTGTCATCCCCATGTTTCACTACTGACAGTGCAAAAGGCTTTTTTCATTTAGAAATTCATTTGAAAGCAGTAGTGACAAGTGAAGTCCTATTTCCATCTACAGTGGAAAGAATTTCCCACTCCAATGGCTGATTTTTCTTTTTGTTATTTTAGGGAAAATCAGGGATGATGCTGGCAAAGCCAGAGTGATGGAATAAAGTAAATGGAGAGAATGGGGTCCCACACATTTCTTGGTCAGAGCATCCCTGACTGTGAGCAGGACTTTCTACTCATTGATCCCAGCAGGACACAGTAGGAACCACATCTTGTTGAAGAGAAGATGTTTTGAAAAGTTTATATTCAAAGGAGACTCATGGAATTGGGAAAAAACAAGCTTAGCTTTCCCAGTGATCTCAGAGGATGGGAAAGTCTGGACTGTGGAATCTGGGCAACTCCTTACTCAGAGATGCTCAAACATCACAGTGGATAGGAGTAGCTCTTCAAATCCAAATTGGAATAAACAAGGAAAAAGAATTCTGGAATGACTCAATGCTAAAACTGCTGAGGTTTAATGCTTGTTAGCAGAGGTCTGCCACGGGCAGGCTGTAATTGCAAACACAGACATCTCTGCCTCATGCATGGAAGGGTAAAACTGCAGAATCCCTCTCCAGACACAGCAGTGGCTCCTCCCAAGAAAATCAGGATCTCATGTGCAGGAGACAGTTTGTGTTTGCATCTTGTTCCAAGAGAACAGGAAAAGGTAACTGGAGCGTGCATCCATCACAGCAGCTGGGAAGCACTGCCAAGGCCAGTAATTAAGAAATTATTTCAGTTTTCTTGCTTGAAGATCCAGGTGGCTCCAAAGCTGAGTGAGAGAGCAAATGCCACCGTGGTATGATGGATAATGGGGAAGGTTTGGCTCCAGACTGAACTGAAAACCTAAGCTAATGTTGCTGTATACACCTGGTCATGGTATTTAAAATAAAGTGCCCTCAGCATGAGGGGAAAATCAGGAAGGTTTGTGTTTCAGCAGGTTCGTGGCTGATCCACAACTCTGAAAATCACACTTTGTGACATCCTCTGTGACCCTGGGCAAGTGACGTGCAGCTGGATTTTAATAAACTATTCAGCATCTACCTCCACTGGAACTGGTGGAAATTAAATGTCATAAATCTCTCTATTACACCTCTCCAGCTGTGAAATGGGAACCGTCCTTCCTGTCTCAAAGAAATACTTCCAGGGATTCTGAAGTGTTTTGACAGGGCAGTAATGGGAAGTGTGCATGTATCCTAAACAGAAATATGAAGTTTCCTCAGCTGATGCTGTGCTGATGTTCTGAATAAATATTATCTTTAGGTTTTTGCGCTATTCAGGTTTATGAGCCAAATGAAAGCCAGGCATGGATGGTATTTTTAATGTGCTGAATAAATATTCATCAGGATATTCATCAGGATATGCATTTTTTAAGCTAAAGAGCCAATATTATTTATAGTCTGTGCTTTCATGTAGAGAAGCCAGTTATATGAGAAACGAGGAGGAAAAGTGACACCCTGCTATGAGGTTGCTGGTTATTTGCTAACAAGACCCTGATGAGGGTGAAACAATCCTGTGCTCGACATGAATGGAGAGTGTGGGAGTTGAAAAATCGAGGTTTATTTCAGTATCTTGTTGAACTTGGATGGGTAACTTTAGGCACTTAAATACTTTGTGCAAGATGCTTGGCAGACATCAGAGTGAAACATTCCCAGAAACAGGTGAAAAACCCAAACACACACATCTACTGATTTAAAATCCCAAGATCTTTCAGTGTAGGTGGTTTTAACATGGCAGAGGAACATCATTATTAGGATTTTTTTTTTAATGCTCAAGAAAGGTTTATGCAAAGCCAGTAGCAACAGTGTCTATCCTTCCCCCAGGACAACCCAGGGATTGTTTTCAGTTTGTGCTACTGTACACATTCCATCATTACCTGCCTCTAAAAATGAAAAATAGGTCAAGAAATTGCAAGGTGAATGTGTTAATACATAAACCATTATCATATTCAAGCGCTATACAACTGCATACCTTCCATTTAATTATGAGGCAGTAGAGTCAGTGCAATGTGCTGACATTAATCATTACAATACTGAAATTTTGTTACCATGGTGTGTCTTTTAAGAGGAAACTATTTTAAGATGTAAATTAACTTTGCCTAAGAATTTCCCTCCTCACACCCTCAGACAAGCAGTAATCAATGTTTGTGGGCATTGTGTTGCAAGAGCAGTTTATAGAGATGTTATTAAATGCTCTCATCAGAACCACATCCATCCCTAGTTTGGCCTCATTGCAAAGCCTTCCCATTTCCCTGCTGTCTCTTTGCACTTCATAACAGATATTTTAGCAGTCAGGGGATGTTATGCAGTGACAGCTATGAACTTTAATATCCTTTATCTAACATGAAGAGTCACAAACCAGGCATTAGTTCCCTCCTAATGGCCAGCCCGACTCTCAGGGCAGCAGGACGTTTCTCTCAGCCCTGTTTGTTCTCCAGACCTCACACCAAGTCAGCTCCCTTGCAAAGGGACAGAGCTTTTTGTGCACCTGCAGGTATTTACTAGAATTCACTCCTGCAACATCTGCCTGTAAAGCCCAAAAATCAAACTGAATCTTCACCCAGCGCTGCAGATCTGTCTGCATCATGCCCAACCCTTGGGTTTATGTCCTAAGGTGTAATTTAGGCTCTCAGAGCTGGACAGCAGCACTGAGGTGATGGGCTGGGTGATCTCTGGAATCAAACCAGCTCCTGGGGACAGAGAGCTGGGAATAAAGCCTTGGATCAGGCCTGGGTTAGAGATGCTGAGGAATTCTGGCCTGGGATGAAGGTCTGTTGAGATGTGGTCAGGGAGCAGACAAGAGTAAAAAGGGGTTTTGGGTGTGAGAAGCTGGAGGAGGTGATATCATCCTTTAGGCAGAAACTTGTGACTATAAATCTGTATTAAAGTCATCTTTCCCATATCCACAGGGCTGAATTTTCCATTGAGGAAAAATTGACAAATTTTCCATTTAGTTGGTCATTCTGATTGTGACCACAAAACAGTCCCTGGAAGTCAGACTGGATTATTGTTATGGCGATGAAGCAAATATTCTCTTGCTGTAAAGGGCAACCATTTTGTGCTTCCTGAGCTGAAAAACTATTGTCAATAAGTTACGAATTCAGACTAGAGCCTGAGGGAGTCAGACACTCAAATGCCATTGAACTTCATAAACAGCTGAGTGCTTACATCCTTTAGGCTCCTAAATCCTTCCCTTAAATTACAAATCTGGTCTATAAACACAAAAATCTAATAGTTTGAAAGAAAGGTTTGCAATAAAGTATAGATCCAGCCTAAATCCTTTGTTCATGAGATGCTGATCAATATACATAACTCCAGTGTCAGCTCATCACTTGCAAAATCTTTTGACCTTGAACTGGTTTTACTTCTTAATTTCACTTGCTTAATTTTTTGTTGCCAACTATCTGAATCGAAACTCTCTGAAGTAAGAAAAGTCATATTATTAATTCTATGTTCACTGGCTCTAAGCAAGGTGGGCAAATCTGTATCTTTTTGCTTACAGGCAAATCCCTCTTGCAGAACAGTTGCAAAGTTTTCTGTGTAGTCATTTGAAGCACATTTTTAGCCTCTAATCTGCTGCTGGAGTGAATATCAAAGCACAGTGGACTGAGTTGGATTCCTTTCTTGAATTTGTTTTGCTTTTAGTGGAGCTCCAGCATTTCTGCCTTTTGACTGGAATCCCTTTGTCCTGTCGCCCCCATCAGAGAGATCGTGCCTAGCTCCTTTTGGGGAGATGCCATTTTGCTGTGAAAAAAGGAACTGCACGCAGCACACTGTGCATTTGCATAACCTCTTTGGTAAGAGTTTGTCAAGAATCCCTCTCGGTGTTATTTCTGTATTGTTCTCTGTCTCGCTGAGAGAACAGTGCAGTTTCTAAGGATGCAAAATGATAGCTCTGTCTGGTGTATGATAGAATATTAAATACATTATTAAATCCAGCCACTTCTGACAGAGTTCTTCTAGTATTCGTCACTTAAGGGTTTGATGAACCCCCACAAAGCACATTTTCAGAGAACTGAGCACAAAGTTTCTCTTGGTATAAGAAAATTTTGAGGTGCCTTTTCTCTTTTTCTCGCTTTGGTTTACTGAGATGATTATCAGACAGTTTTTATTTTGCTAAATATCAACACATTCAGCTGCTTCACTACTTTTAGTTTCTGATCTTAATCAAGATTTGACCAGCAAATACCTCTGGAACCTTTAGCAAAATACCAAGTGCCTTTTAGATTCCTTGAACCTCTATTTATTAAAACGATTTCATGACCATGCAGGACAGCTGAGGGAAGAACCACTGCTTGACCAAACAACCTGCATAGCGATTTCAGTCTATTTTCTACCCTTTCTGAGAGGTGTTCTGCATATTTTAGGTCAGAACAGAGACGCTGGCTCTGCATTGGTTGTGCCTGTTGAGGTGCACCCATGTTAGAGGCAGGAATTCCTGGCAGCTGTGGGTGCTCAGCAGGTGGCACTCGGAGTCTGGAGCAAACAGAGGTGCTGGTGCCTCTTTAACCAGGGGACAGAAGGCAGCAAATCTCACCACGTGCAGAATTAACTGCCCAGAATATGTAATCACTAACTGCAGATCAATTTAATTACTGTCCTGCCATCGAGTCCAGCCACCCTGCTGATCTATATCCCCACACACATCTCTGATGGTCTGCCCCAGGGTCCACAAACATTAAAAAAGAGGAATCAAAGGCTGTGAGTGGAGCCCTGGCTGTGCTGGGAGCAGGGCTCACCATGGCTGTGAAACCCACCAAACATCCACCTGTTATTGCCCCAACACTGGCATCACTCTCTGTTATTTCCCCCCACCCCCGGCAGAGATAATTGCAATAAATTTAGACAACACCTGAATATAAAAGAATAAAAGTCCTTTGTTCCATCTGAAGTGGGTGCTGATAAGCAATCACCATCAACAACGCCCTGTTGGAAACCTGTTGCACAGACAACATTCAGCAGTGTGTAAGAGCTTCAACCACTTCAGATTTAAGGTACAAATGCCCCTGTATCTTAGCAGTCATTGCCTGGCAACTCCTAGATTGTTGGAAAAACATACCAGAGTCCAGCAACAAACTCCAGTTGCCCTCACTTAGCTTGACTTTACAGGAACCTAATGGAAAAAATAAATTGTATTTTGTTTGATAGATTAGCTGATAAGTCTGGCATGAAAGGGGTTGCACACAGTTGTTTCGTTCAAAGGCATGAGAGAACCTGATTTTAGAAATGTTATATACAAGGTTGGTTCCAATGAGAGTGGATGCTGATATTGAAAAGCTAATATCGATAGAAATAAAGATTAAATCACTAGGCATAGTTTGATTTAAGAGCAATGCACATGAAGATGCCATGATTATTTTTTCCCAGAATGTCTTAATGAAAATGTGGATTTCAAAAGGATTCAACTCCTCCATGTATTGAAATTAGTAGGAGCTGAATTTCCCAAGCTGTAGCTGTGTTTCAGAATTCTACCACAGCAGCAGGACCTGCAGCATCCTTGTCTTGTCAGTGATGAGAATATTTCTCATGCACTGGAAGCCCATACCAAGCCCACTAACAAGCCAAGAAACATCCTTTAAAACCCACACTAAATTGGGGAAAAGTTACTTGCAATATTATTTGGTCACAGAAATATTTTAACTCTGTTTTATACTGAGAAGTAAAAAAGTGGTACAAACAAATGAGTTCTCAGGAAACTCTGCAGCAATTTGCTCACTGGCCTGTGGGGAAGTCCTTGTGCTTCTGGCTACTCACCTGCAACCTGTGACAGGTGAGGAAGGGACAGGGATTCCTGGAGCTGCCTCCTCTCCCTACTCCTCTCATTATTTATCACGTGGATTTTGACATTGAAAGGGGGACCAAGGGCACAGGGTGGAGAATGGGATGAGATGAAGGAGCTGCAGCCTGGCTGTCTCTTGTACTCTCCACAGGCATTTGGGAACATCATTCTCTGACATAAAAACAAACCACCAAAAAAGCCCCAAACCAAAACACCTGCTTTGCTAGATGGGAAAACAATTCCCATTTGGAAAATATACAAGTTCTGATGTTTTATGGAAACCTGATTATACAGGCTCACATTATTGATGTTGACAGCAATTGTAAAGTGAATTTGGAGAGATTAAATATATAGGGGCATTGTCTGTAATTTTTAATAAACCTCTTCTCTTAGATCCTGAAGAAAAGGAATGTTATTGTTGTGGATGTATTAATGGAATCTGCCTGTCAAAATAATGAAATTGAAAAAGCTTTTATTGGGTATGTATATCATAGAAATTTTAGCATTATATATGTCCCTTGTGCCAAATGTATTACCACAGCAATAAGTGGAGAAGCATCAACAGGAATACAGTATATAATGATGCTTAAAAATCCCTCACATATTGACATTGCTATAAATCTAACCGGGTCTAGGAGCCACATTTCCCCAAATAATTTGCAACGCTTTCTATTAGCATTTAACATTTATGGTTTCCTCCATTTCAAGTATTATTCTAATAGGAAACTACTAAGAGGTCTGGAATGCAAATCCAAAGCCTCTCATGTCAGGTGCAGCACTACAGAACCCATTTCCTCTCCTTAGCAAACCTGATCATGTGAAATGTTATATATCCTCCCCCTTTCCATCATGAGGCTGAGGTTTTCCATGAATGATTGGCCAACCAGATACAAGACAAATTCAAGATTAAGTCCAGTTGAATAATTGCTAAATACTGTAGGCAGAAAAGTATGTAACATGCATCATAGTGCAGAAGTTTTGTGGGAGCTGTGATGGATTCTCTCTGCATATTGACTGCCACCATAAACTCTGTGGCAGTCAAAAAGGCCATATTATTGCAGAAAAATATAAAATAAATGCAGTCTTGGTAAAATACAGGCAGTAATTGTTTGTTTGCTTCAGCTGAAGTAAATTATCTCTGGATGTGGAATTCATGTTTTGGGAAAGTTGTTGAGAAAATGAAGTCAGAGAAGAGGGACTAAAATGGCAGCAGATGTGAACAAAACACCGGAGCTGCTCTGCTGAAGTGAAGACAACACTGAGGGAGAAATGAGGACTACAAGATATTTCAAATATGCTACCTACCATCAAATTGTTCTCCCTGTGTAGAGACACCAGGACAAGAAATGTAGCATTTCACTTTTATGAAGGGAAAATGAAAAGAGCCATTTTTCTAAGGTTGGTAAGGGATCAGATTGCCTAAGGATACAGTGGACTCATCACTGAATAATTTAAAACACATGTGGTAAAAATGGTAAAAATATCCCTGATAATCAAGAGGAGAATGGAGTAAAGGTACCCAAACTATCACCCACCTGGATCTGCAAGGCCTCTGCAAGTGGCTTAAAGGAAATGTGGAATCCCAGAGTGAGGAGGACTTTTTGGTGATCTTTAGTGCAAAGACTTTTTTTTTCATGGGTGATAGAGTTCACACTGGTATAACATTATATAATGGAACACATCTTCACATGTACATTTAAAACACTGTACTATAACACAGGTTTAAATGAATATTAGGAATTGGAAATGTTTGTTAGGACAGGAAACTGGCAGTGGGGATTACATTTTTTAAACTTTTGGAATGGATTTTTGCAAGCAACGACTCAACTATTTTGTGTGGTTTTAGTATGCACACACATAAACTGGATCATATATCTGCAGGAAATTTGCATTCCTGAAGATGAAGGATTTTGTGTCAGTGTTAAACAGCGTGTGATGTACAACACCACCACCCCATCTCCAGAATTTATGTTCTAGTTAGGGAGTCTATGATCAGGAAATTCTAAACAATGTAGGAAGAAATGAATGTGTCAGCCCTTAATATCAGGTTAGAGAGTCAAAGTCAGTCTTGGTAAGGTAGGAGACCCTTTTTTCTCATCCAGCACTTCTGAGAAAATGAAATCAAAAGTCGATGCTGCAGCTGTAAATTGACAAGTTAAAAATGCTGTGGAGCTGCAGCAGCAGGAACAGGGAGGGAACATCTCCTTTGTGGCAGAGGCTCCTGTGAAGGAGAACCTGTGAGAAGCTCTTAGCTGTGTCTGCAGGTGGGGCTCTTCAGAGATACTTTTGTTTTCCCTCCCTTCCAAGAATGATTAATCTCTGCCTCCTAAAAATGGCTTTTTTTCCTGGGAAAAAGCCCAGCTGTTTCCCCTCCTTTGCAAGGACCTCATGGTAGGGATGGGGCCCGGCAGACTCTGGGCTGGGCGAGGGCTCCTCCGGTCCGTAGTGCTGACCCTGAGGGGCTGGGAAGGGCCGTGCAGTGGGAATGTGCTTGGCTGACTGCTTGCCAAGCAGGAGAGGATGCCCAGGGAAGTCCCAAAGCCTTCCATTCAATTAGTGAACATCCCTGCCGTTAGCAACAGGGAGGAACTACAGCTGGAACCACAGAGGGAGGCTCAGATGTCGCTTTGCCGCTCGTGTACACGCGTAGCCATTTGTTCTTGTGTATGTGAATTTTTCAGAAATGCCTAAAACACTTGAAAGAGTTGCTCTGCCTCAGCCTCACTCCAGCTGCTGGCAACCATTAGGCTGCTTGTCTCCTCTTTGTTGAACTGGCATTGCTGGGAGGCACACCACTGGCAGGGCAGTGACTGACAGGAGATGCTGCGGGAGAGGCACTAATTGGGGGAAGCAGGAGCAGCAGCCCAGGCAGCTCAGGGGAGGGAAGGGACTTGGAAAGGGACCTGGACTGCTGCTGATGGGGAAAGGGCAAAGCAGGAGGGCTGAACAAGTGAGAAAAGACACGCCTGTGTGACCCTCCTTAGCAGCAGCACAAGGTCGTGTTATCAAGTCAGCTTTTTGCCACGGAAGGAAATGATGTGACTATTCTTTTTTGGATTAAAAAATGAGAATTACTGTGGTGCCTACAAGCATGAGAAACTTATTTGCATGCCCTGCCATCTGGAACTTTACCTCCCTTTCCATCCTGGGTGCTGTCACATTTTTCATACCATGGCTCAGTTTTTGCTGGAAAACCTTCTGATGGACCACTTCTTTCTTTCTTTATCCCATCATGGACTACATTGTGCTTTCCTCTTGGGAAGACATTATCCAGATCCTTCTGGCAATTACAGCAGCTGCTAAAACGCAGCCCAGAAGGTCCCTCTTCAAATCCAGTTGTATCAGTTTAAAAAATGCACTCTTGCCATGACAAATACAAAAGCACAGAAACGAATAAAATAATACCATCACCAAGAACAAGGCTTTAAAACCCCCCATAACAAGTCATAGTAAACACAAACCTCAATGCTGGGCTCTGAACCCCTGGTCTTCTCTCTGAATTCATTATGGAAGCACAGGCAGGAAGGTTGCCCTTGCTGTGGGAAGGGAGAGATGCATGACACAGCAGAAACACTGCCATTCCCTGTGCTCACAGCCTGATTTTCCTTACGTGTGGACAAACTTCTCTTCCACAATATCACCATAATTCCTTTATTCACTTCAGATGGTAAATGTCTTTCAGCAGATATTGCATCTCTGTATTTGCTAACAAGGTAGCAGGACAGATGGCACACCTGAAGTGTACCATGAGACATATGCTTTTGTGTAAGTATTTGAGGGTTTTCAGTATGCAGGAATGTGTATTTATTTTTTGTTAGTAGAACCTATATATCTGCCTTGGTCAGCTGATGATCTGGCATGGCATCCATGTCAATTCATGAAACAAAATTTCTAAATTCCAAACGTCGACCTGATTTTTAAAGGCTCAAATTAAAGTTAGCTCTGCTACTCAGCTGCAGGAGGCTGATAAGGTGTTTGAGATCTTGTGTTAAAACTCACATAGGTGATATGACTTGAAGAATGGAAGATTCCTTTAAATAATTGTTATACAGATAAAAGTGGAAGATATTTGGCCTTGCCAGTCAGGTTTCAAATATCTCATGGCAGCTGAGAAACATGCAGGGCAGAAATACTGTAAAATGCATTTGTGGTTGTGGAATGGATTGCAAGAGAAAGGGGAAAAAAAAGACAAAACAAACCCACAACATGCTTTTGGTTGGGGAAAAGATCAAAGGTATGGCAGTGCAATTGCTTTTGGGAATCCCTCCAGGAGCAGCATTTCATGCAGACACCTGCTGGTGCATCTGCTGCTCCCTGTGTTTGCGTGGTCTGTGCCAAGGAGACTTTGGGGGAGCATCTGCAAAAATGTGCAAGTTGCTGATTGAACATTGCAGAAAGTGACAAGTTTTGTTATTTAATTTACACCAACCT